>PVKM010028472.1:0-18264 GCA_004027735.1 Carollia perspicillata
CTAATGAAGAGAAAATCTATTGATCCATCTAGCTAGCTAGCTAGCTATCATCTATCTATCTGTCTGCCAAGTTAGCTAGCCAGCTAGCTATATTTTATTGTATCGTATTTTTTCATTATCATTTATCACCCGAAACCCTCTGCCACCTCCACCCACTCCTCTCACACAATCACCACACTGCTGTCCATGTCCATGAATTTTCTTTCTTCTTTTTTTTTCGCTTGACCCCAGAAGAGGGGAAAATAAAACAAATTTAAATTCTATCTTTCTAGAGATAAAAACCAAAATTCTTCCAACAAGTCTCATTCCTTTCCCCTTGAATTCTACATTATTTTCTATGAACTGCTCCACTCTAAGCAAGAATTTTATGTACGAAAATTACTTTTGCCAAAATGTCATTTACAGTTGAATAAGGCGAGTGTATAGGTTAGCGCCAGGAGCATTTTTCATTAGCATTTAGGTTTGAGGATATTTGTGACTTTCACTTCCAAGGCATTTCTGGACCATGCATGGTCTATGTCAGCATTTTTCCTGTTTTTTTTTACCTAGTCATATATCACTGATCATTAACCAGAGTAAATCATTTGCTTGGGGTTTCATTTTATTCAAATAATTCATTTTATATACTCCGAGAAATGTCACTGCCATCAACTCTCCATCTCAGTTATTTTAAATTTCTTAGATTGCACGTGAGGCATCGCCTTTCGATAATGCTGTAGTAATCTTTTGGGGACAGTGTATATTGCTTGTGAAAACAGCATTCATGTTTAGTGTTAAACACTGTTCTTTTCTGTGGTTTCAAAGTTAACTGGAAGATAATTCTTTCATTATCCATTGCTGTGGCTCTCTGCGCATCACACTGATTGATTGTTTTGTTTCAACGGCATTATATTTGTTTCAAAACGAATTGGACATGGGTGGATATATTATGTTTTTTTAGTTAAAGTTAATACAAATGAATATTTATTTATTAATAATTAGCCATAAAACAAAATCTATGTAACAGTTTTTTAAAGAAAATTTATATGAACAAATATGAATCCAAATGTTCAAATATGCTGTTTTCAATTATAGCTATTTATTTCTCTATAATTTGTCTGAAGCTGCAGATCATTTTGCATGTTCCTGTAAGTAGAGATATTAAAATGTTTTATTATTATACATTCATGGTAAAATTGCAATCTTACCGTAGTATAAATTAATAAGGTATTACTAATGATCATCTTTAATTTTTACTCAGAAGTACAAAGTAATGTAAAAATTATAACTTTAGACTGGACTGAGTCATTTCTACTTATGAAATTAGTAGATATGGTATTAATTTCAATGTTGATAAAGAGTAATTGAGACTTTAGACAATGATATACACACATTTTTCATGAAATAAACATGTAAGTAGAAAGCTATGGGGTTTTGCCTAAATTATACTTAGCTGGTGAAATGGCATTTATGAGCCCTTAGGTTTGTACTTTTTCTCCTTCCTTCTCTGCCTCCCCTGCACCTGTTTGTATTTATATGTATGTATGGATGGATGGATGGATGGATGGATGGATGGATGTATATTTCTGTCTATCATCTCTCTATCTACCTATTCGTGCATGTATATTAAAGGGCAACATTTTCAATATAAAGTTGATGTGGTGACTTCCATGTCATATTGGTGGGATGTAGAGACAAGTTGGGAAGTCATGGGAAGGGGCAGACTCATCAATATGGCTGCTGTTTCTAGTTGGACAGTAGTGACCTTCAAACCAGTTATTCATGGACCAGAGGTACTCCAAATTTTTCTTAAATAATTTTAAGTTATTCAAGTTTTAAATTTATACAATCTCTCTCTATTAAATACTTAAATAAATCACCAGGGAATGTACGTGTAGCTACTTTTACTTCTCCAAATTTAAGAGTAATATCACCCCTTGGGATATTACTCCAGAACATCGCCAACTTATGAAAATGTCCTTGTTGCCAACACAAATGGGGCAATCATAAGGATGGTTGCCAGAACCAGCACTTATGTTAATGATAAAAAATCTTTTAAAGTAGAACAGTTTCCAATAATTTGTGTTCAATAATATTTAAAGAGGAATAAGGCAGTGATAAGTGAATTTTGACAAACATGTATATTTTAAAATGAAGCTCAAAGTAGCAAGTGACATTTCTCTAAGAATTCTTATCCCATTCTTGTATATTAATTTATATAAGGGTGTCTCAATATTTTAAACTATAAATGAGGTAGAAATAGAAAAGCAATCTCAATCTACTGATTCTAAAACTATTCATGGAATTATAATAATATAGGGTGGAAGCAGACCCACGTAATCCAGTAGACTACACATCTTCAATTGAATGTTTATTTCTTACAACATTAAGACAGTTGTCACATATTGATGTTACTTTGATCAATGATGTAGCACTAATATCCATAGTAAATACTCAATCCAGAAGAAAATTTGAATACTATGATTGTTACAATTGCAGAATATTTTTAAAACCATGTTTATTTTTTACTAAAATTGGTTCAGATAAGCATGAACTAAGGAGCATAACATTTACCACATTAAGAATTTTGCTTCATTATATATAAGTCCATTACATTACAAGAATATCTGCTTATTAGAGTGGTAATCTGGTTCAAGCTGGAAATAGAATTCTTTAAAGTTCTGTTTATTGAGATACTTTTACGTATTTTTAAAAGGACATTACAATAATCATAACAACGATTACTTGTAAGTGCTTACTTCATTCCAGGAAGTTTTCTTTAATGTAAGTGCTTTACTTATTTTATGGTGATATAATACATACTTATTATATATATATATATATAAGTATATATATATATATGTATATAAGTATAATATAAGTATATAAGTATATATATAAGTATATAAGTATAATTATATTATATAAGTATATAATATAAGTATATATAACATACTTATATTAATTATTTTAATTCTCACAATAACTCTAAAAGATATGTTATTCTTTTTCTCACTTTAAAGAAGTGGAAACTGAGCCAAAGTAGTATTAGGTTGTTTGTCTGTAATCACAAAAATAATTAGGGAAGAACTAAGTATAGAGCCAGATGGGCTGGCCCCATAATCTTCACTCTGAGTCACTTCACTAAACTAATAATGTGTCAAATTGATGTGGCTTTTATATTATTTTGAATAAATTTAAATTTTCAGACTGCTGTACTTTTAAAAATTCAATATATGTAGAAATTAAACCAAAACATATAATATTCAGTTATTTAAAATTATAGCATAGTTCTAGTGTTACCTTAAATAAGTATAAGGAGGAAATTTTCTCTTAAATTATTAATGGAAAATATGGGGAAAATATTTGAAGTCCTCTGTATAGTATTGTGGTTAAGCATGAATTATCTGCAGCCAGACTGAAAGTATAGGATTTGTCCTTGGGTTTATATACTGAGGTTAGCCACGTCCTGATTGTGAGTCTTTTGGCAATTGGAAATTTTTTACAGAAAAGAATAAAAATAGCCCTGGCTGGCATAGCTCAGTGGATTGAGCGCGGGCCTGCGAACCAAAGGATCATGGTTCGATTCCCAATCAGGGCACATGCCTGGGTTGCAGGCCAGTTCCCAGCAGGGGATGCACGAGAGGCAACCATACATTGATATTTCTCTCCTTCTCTCCTTCCCTTCCTTTCTAAAGATAAATAAAATAAAATATTTAAAAAAGAAAAGAATAAAAATAAAAATAACTGATTTGTGGGAAAAGATGTGTTCAAATTTAGATATATCCAATCTGAAATGCCTGAAGAATATCCGAATATCATGCACCTAATGTATTTTGCAGCGTACAACTCGGGGACTGATTCCTTCCAGTGGAATTCAGAAAGCACCCTTCGAGGACTCCTGGTCCTCCCCACTGAAGTCATCATAGTTTTCCTCTAACTGCTAACACATCCCCAGTGCTTTTCACTGAATCATTATTATTCACTCCATTCTGACTTAAGCAGCATGAGTCTCTTAAGAACAGGATATGTATCTTGATTCATCTCTGCAACCACAGTTCTTAAAACAGGCACTCAGAAGTTAGACCCTCCATAATTTGTAGTAAATTGGTTAATCAGTTTATAGATCCTGTAAATCAACAAGAGTTTATGACTTTACCCAGCGCTATATTATGGAGCCTAGGGAAAAGAAAATAATGAAAGGTTCAGAATGAGGAAATCTCACATAGCAATTTAAAACGTGTGTGGTAAATGCATAAAAATGACAGGTACAGCGATCCCTCGGTACTGGTCGTTGATTCGTTCTGAAACTCCTGAGGAGCACCGAACATGGAAGCATTTTCCCTTTGGGGGCAGATCGTGATTGACAAAAGTTTGAGCGAGTGCGATGAGTCCTGGGCAAGGGCTGAGCACTGAAATATTTTTTTTTTCCTTTCAAAATCAACGAGCACAGGTTTTGACTAGTTCTGAAGCCAACGAGTACCGAGGTATGACTGTTTATTCAATTTTACAATATTAGTCGAATTGCAGTATTTTCACTTCTGGTTGTTAGCTGAGCTTTGCCTTTATAGCTAATACAAAAATAATTAAAAAGTACACTTAACATGGGATTTGCATAAGAAAACAATGACTTGTGGAAGCAGACGGTGACAGCTAGCAAGGCAGCACAGGAACAGTTAAGAGCAGAAGCTCTGGCTTTAAATTTACACACCACTTCCTCCAAATCGCGGTCGTAGTCAAGTCATCTTAATTTCTCTATTTTGAGGTCCATTATCTTTAAACCAAAATCTTAATAATACATAGTTCTCAGGGAAAACGAAATGGTTAAATAAGACATGTGTAAAAGCGTAGAACACGGAGGCACAAACTAAATGCTTGTTACTGTCCACACATTGGAAAACATGCAGAGAGGAAGAGAGAAAAGATGTTAAATCTTCTACCAAGTTATATGTCAGCACGTATCTAGTGTCAATATAGTTACATGGTAATGGTATGAAACATGCTGAATACCAAGAATTCTCTGAACACCTTTTCTTTGACTCCCACACCTTTCAATAAAAAAAAACCTTGTGATAGCAACTTCTGAAATCCCCAACTGATCAAATATCTACCAGTATTGAGTACTTCAGTGGAGTTTTTAAGTGTATTGATCGCACACATCCCTCAAATCAGTAAACTGAGGGTATAGGCATATTTCATTAATAAGAATGTGTAGACCAGCACTGCATCACTTGGCAAAAATTGAACTTACTTTATTAGGGAAGATTATCCGGCTTTAGAATTGCTGTCCGTGCTGCCCCTGCAAACCGTCCATGCAGCTGCATGCCCAGTGGCACGGAGGGGAGAAATGTAATTATGTCGTGCTATCTACATTACTCAGGAAGATCGGTGTCTTAATGGGAGTTAAGGTCACAGCAATTTATGCTGCCACAGAACAAGACGCAACCTTTCACTCTACTGTTGATTGGAGAGTTATGAATTTGTTCACTTTTATTTTTAAAAATCATTCCTACTCACCCAATCTTTTCTCATTATTATTATCCATGCCTTTCTGACACAGAGGGTTGTAGGAAAGAGAAGGAAGAGAGTCCAGGGAATGAAGAAATTAGATGGGAATGTTGCAATTTCTTACTAGGGGGGGTTGGCACGTTCAGGCAGGGGTCAAGCTGCTCTGACCCTGCTGTGCTCTTTGGTGTTGCGGATAGTGGCTGAGTTTACTGGACAGGAGTCACCTTTACAGGGAAAGGAGATGGTCCTGCCCTGAGCACTGTGATTTACCTCCTGAGAGTCACAGTGTCTTCGATGCAAGAAGAGGTAAGGCAGGGTTAGCCAGAGATTGCTAATAGGTTCTGCACACTTATTCCTGAATGGTTTCAAAAGTTGCTAGAAATCACCAAATTTTCCAAAGTGCTTTTACAATTTTGAATCCTGCCGTAGTGTTAGAGTTTCTGTGTTTTATCCAAGATATTTAAATGTTTTGTTCTAACATCAGAATAACATCCTGTTGGTAACTCCTAAAGGCTTTGCTGCAAACTCACTTTACCACTTTATAAAAGCAGATTCGGTAGCTCAGTAAAAAGTAAACTTTGTTTTGATTTTTATTTTAAGGGGAGATAGGACTAGTATTTTTCATTCCCAAAGTAATGAATATGTGTGTATCCAATTGATGAAATGGATCTAAATGTTGTGGGAACCTAAACATGAAGGAAAGAAAACCACTGGAAATACTTTAACCAAATAAGAAAGTGTGTAAGACACCTGTTAGCAGACCTTTGCATTTTCTCATGAGTAACTATGTATAATTTATTATCCTAATGAAAATCATGATATTAAATTCAGTCCCATTTGTTTTGACAGAAGGTTTTTTATAGAGTATCCTATCAAAAATCCTTTCACTGAAGAAAACAAGATGAGTTATTACTGGATGTGAATGGAAACAAAGCATGATAACTAATTTTGCTGGAGGAGGATAATTAGGAAGATTTTCTTTTACATTATTCATGTACTTTTCGTTTGATGCAAACTTTTGTTTTGTTTTTAATGTAAAACAAGTTTCATAATGGAAGAAAACTCTGAAAGTGGAATCTATAGTTTTATAGTTTAGATTTTTTTTAACTTTCAAAATTTTTCATATCACATAGAAAAGAATCCAAACTTCTTAAGATAGCCTTCAATGGTCAGACTGACCTGGCCTCCGCCTGCTTCTCAGACCTCAGCTTACACATCACTCTTCCTTTCACAGAAGGTTCATTGCATTGTATGTTATTACACTGTTTTTCATTCCTTCACTATAACATACAGTGGCCCTTGAACTTATACATATTAGCTTTTGCATAACCAGTCCTTTTTTGATAGAGATCTTTGGAGTACTCTTAACTCCTTAGAGAGATTCTTCATCTTCTCTGAAGTCAAAGAAGGAGTCAAAATTTAACTTGCCACCCGAGCTTACCTTTGTTATGGCACAATATAGTTCTCTGACCCGGGGTGTCAGTGATTGTAAGATACACTGTTATTTCACCAAACAGGGAGAAAGAAAAAATTGCTTCCATTTGTGTTATACACAATGATATCTATTGCTTAGACATTTTACTTTGTATCTTTTGAGATTCCTTAGAACTGGTTGTCCATTTTTCACATATAATGTTTCTTTCTCATTCTTAGGTATTGACATGAAATATGCATATGCTTACCTGAAACTATAAAAGGACTCTTTCTTGACTATACAACTTCTTATTTGAAAGTTTGAACCAGGCACTGAATGTAGGACTATAAAGATGTCAAATAAATTTAAGGCCCAGTATCATAGCTAAAGAAAAATTTCAAATTCTTAAAGAATTTTAGTCACAACTTTTTCACAACTCCATTGAGAAATAATTGACAAAAGTGTGTATACTGTAGGTGTTCAAGGTAATAATTTCGTGTGCATCTACATGGGAAACTATTAACCCAATCAGGCTAGTTAACATATCTATCACCTCCTACTCTTTTACACACAGGGTGAGAACACTTAAGATCTATTCTCTTAAAAAAATGTTAAGGCTTTTCTACAGTGGATTACTGCTAAGTATAGGTAATGTAGTTAATAAAGATGCATATTTCATATCTTTGAACATTTTTAAGATCTGTGTCCTAGGGAAAAATATTAAAATAACCGTGAGCCTTTTAAAGGTTTCAGGCACTTTACTATCAAAGGATTAATTAAAAACAACATTTACTGTTTACAAAAACATATAATAGAGGATATTTGCACAACAAAATGAAAATGTATTATCAAATAACATTTATTATAAACATGCTAAAAAAAAAAACCTCCAAACATTGTATGTACAGCAGAGGAAGCTGACATGTTTCTGGGCTTTGGATTAGAATGTTTATATTCCTATTCTGGCTCTATAACTTGTATTAATCCCCACATATACTTGCTTGTCTCAGCACTCACCGCATATTTATTTCGGGTGTTTCATGAGAGAACATATTCAAGCACTTAGCATGACAGCAAAGAGTAAGCACTCCATAAAAAGATAGATTACTATATATTTATATATTCAATAATTAAAGGCAACAGAAAATAGTAAAAATTGTGATTTCACATAAAATATGTTTTGCAATGAAAATTGTAATGATAAGGGATTTTGTTCTTCAACATTTCTTTTAATGTAGCTGAATGTTATCCAGTGGGAATAACGACAAGATCACCATCTAGTGGCAGCCACCATGAATTACAGACCCGCGGTCCCTGGAAAACTGGAAAGGCTTGGGGAATATCAAACGCCTGCTAGATTTAACATACATACTTTAAATGTGAAAAGCAAAGATGTGCTTAAGTAGACCCAAGAGTTACGTCATGAGTTATCGATTTAACAGAGCACCACCATTCCATTCTCAAGGCAGCAATTCATGTTTGTTAAAATTTATTTCTGAAAGACAAATGCATTCTTGAAGTAAACAGGAGGCAAACTTCATCACAAGATACAGATGTAATGTGGAGCATGTATGTAAGTGGTCATGGGTTTTAGAGTAAAAACGAGGCACATGGGCTCCAAATTTAGCTAGTTTATATCTGTATCTCAGCTCTGAAAGTGTCTCACTGTGGGGCCTCAAGTGAATTATTTCATCTCAAATAAATTAATTGTAATTTTCCTCTCTTTGTAACTAGTACTGGTTATATGAAGATAATATGACATAATAAATAGTGGAGAAGAGACAGAAAGCACCCCAAAATGTTATTTCTCTAATATTGCTTCTATGCTATTACCAATTCTGCAAATAAAGCAATCACAATAATCACTTGTGTATTTATTACCAAAGTTATAATAAATATATGTAACCTTTTACATGTTAATCCTTATAAAGATTTAAATAGTCTCATTATCTGATTACCAATTAGTTTATTATTTAGAATTTTTTGTTTGAGTTATATTTTATTGATTATGCTATTATAGTTGTCCCAATTTTTCCCCCTTTGCATCTCTGCTTGCAATACCACCCCACTCCCTCAGGCGATCCCCACACCTTTATTCATGTCCCTGGGTCATGCATATAAGTTGTCTGGCTACTCCATTTCCTATGCTGTACTTTACACCCCCATGGCTGTTCTGTAACCACCTATTTGTACTTCTTAGTCCCCTCATGTCTTCACCCATTGCCCTAAATCCCCTCCCATCTAGCAACCATCAAAATGCTCTCCATATCCATGATTCTTGCTCTGTTCTTCTTGTTTGGTTAGTTTGTTTTTTAGATTCAATTGTTGATAGATATAAATTTTATTGCCATTTTATTGTTCATAGTTCTGATCTTCTTTTTCTTAAATAGATCTAACATTTTATGTGGTAATGGTTGGATGATGATGGGCTCCTTTAATTTTTTCTTGTCTGGGAAGCTATTTACCTGCTCTTTGATTCTACTTGAAAAAATAATGAAAGAAAATTTCCCTAATTTGGTGAAAGAAATAGGCATGCAAGTCCAGGAAGCACAGAGAGTCCCCAAACAAGATGGATGCAAGGAGGCTCACTCCAAGACACATCATCATTAACATGCCAAAGGTTAAAGATAAAGAGAGAATCAAAAGCAGCAAGAGAAAAAAAAGTTAATTACCTACAGGAGAGTCCCATAAGACTGTCGGCTGATTTCTCAAAAGAAACTTTGGAGCCCTGGCTGGTGTAGCTCAGTGGATTGAGCATGGGTCTGTGAAGCTAAGATTGCCGGTTTGATTCCCAGTCAGGGCACATGCCTGGGTTGCAGGCTAGGTCCACAGCAGGGGCATGTGAGAGGCAACCACATATTGATGTTTTTCTCCCACTCCTTCTCCTTCCCTTCCCCTCTCTCTAAAAATAAATAAATAAAATATTTTTTTAAAAAAAGAAACTTTGGAGGCTAGAAGGGATTGACAAAAAATATTCAGAGTCATGAAAAGCAGGGACCTACAACCAAGATTGCTCTATCCAGCAAAGCTATCATTTAGAATTTTTTATTATTTATGATGTTAAAATGAAAGTTATATTATCAATTACTTATGAATTATTTACTCAATAATCATTACTATCAAATTTCCTTAAGCATAACAATAACAATGTAAAAGTTATTACAATGGCTATATATAGAAATCAAATTTAGAATATTTTAATCCATGAAGATTATTATAATACACTGCTAAATCTATTAAGCAGGCATGTGTCTATAACATTAAATTGTATATTTTTATTTTAAATATTTGATTTATTTCCATCTTGGCATCATTCTGTAGCAAGATGATTTCTTTCTTCTTTTCTTTTTTCAAGGTCTTTTATTTTTTGTATTTTAAACCAGTACTTAAACTGATATATGTCAAAATGCACTAAGATGCTTGATGTAAATATTGAAGCTGATTTTTGCAAATAGAAAACTTATGTTGTAAGTAAGAATATCTAGTAAACCTATTCTAGTTGACTATTGCACATGACTGAAGACACGTGATGGGAAATGATTTCACATACAAAGATGGAACTAGTCTATTTTCCTACCTACAGCTCTGCATTGTTCTTTAATTGGGCATATCTGATGAAAATTGCAATTTTTTTCAATACTAGATGCATTTTTTTCCTAAATTATATTCATTAAGAACTACTCCAAGTAAACTGTAAGTGTGCCATTAAATACATATTATGTTCTCTCTAGATTGCTGCTTTAAAATCTACTTCAGGTGATAAAAACAATAAACTGTTTTGATCTGAGAGTGGGGAGCGAAGAAAGAGAGACAAGAGGATAATTATGGGAAGAGAAGCTCAAAGTTTTACATCAGGATATATATACAAGGTTAAAGTTATGAGAAGAGTTGAGAAAATCAGTATTTTTAAAGTAATGATTCTTAGTGTTTTTTTCTTTTTTACAGTTTCTGAAGCTGTACATATTTCATTTACACAACTTGATGAGTTTGGAGCTAAGTAAACACCCATAAAACCATCATATGTATATAAATGTATATACCAATAAGTGTATACAACACCACACAAAGTTCCATGCCCCTTTTTTTGTATTATTGTTAGTTTTATGTTTAGAACACACTATAGATCTGCCCTCTTAACCGTTTGTACAATACAGTATTGTTAGCTATAGACACTATGCCATATAGAGCTCCATAATTATTTATCTCAAAAAATAAAACTTTGTATGCTTTAACCCACACCTTCTCAATTCCCCACTACCCCAGCTCCTGGCAACCACCCTTCAATCTCTACTTTTATGAAAGAAACTACTTAACTGTTTTAGATTCTGCATGCGAATAAAATCATATAGTATTTATTTGTCTTTCTTATCTGACATTTCATTTAGCAGAGTGCCCTCCAGTTTCACCCATGTGTTACATAAATAAAAAGATACTTTGTGTTAGGGATTGAAAGAATTGATATTGATAAAATGTCCATATTACCCAAAATAATCTACAGATTCAATGAAAAATCTATCAAGATCTCGATGGTATTTTTATGGAAATAGAAAAAACAATCCCTAAATTTGTATGGAACCACGAAAGACACCAAAGAGCCAAAGCAATTTTGAAACAGAAGAACAAAACTCCAGGCAACTTTATTTTGAGTTATAGTACAAAGCTATATAGTCCAAAACAATATGATACTAGAGTAAATATAAACACATAGACCAATGGAATAGAATAGAATAAAAAGAAATTCATACACTTATGGTCACCTGAGCTTTGACAGGGTTCTAAGAATATGCAGTGTGAAAAGGCTAGTCATGGGGTTTCTTAAAACACTCCTTATCCAAGTGACACCACACATTTGCCATGGAAAAGCAATTCTTTATTTTAGGAAGCACTTTTGAAAGCACAGTTCTAAGAGATAAGAGACCCTTTGGTTTCAGCTATAATATTAAATGCCTATTAACCTTTGGACACAATAGTCATTTTTTATGAAATTACTTCATCTTTCATTGCCACATATTAGAGATGTTCTGAACTGTGAACTCTACATTTTCTCTGAATTATTACAATTAAGATGTATTTTTTTCTTCTTTGAATTAATTGGATTCAATTGAGAGAATAAAATTTCTTGTAGACTATATTAACATGTACATTATTTCAGATAAATGTTGACATGGCTGATGACTTTAGTAGTTCACAGAGTTTCACCTCTATTTTAGATTCCTATAAATTTGAGCCAATTTTAATCTTTGTGATTTCCCAAATAAGGCACACTTAGATTAGCCTAACTAGATAAATTTTAGGTCAATATAGTAGCCTGTGAATTAACTATGTAGCGATTGTGCATATGGCTGTAGAGTTTGGAACACTTTAGTTTATAAAAGGAATGAAGGAAGGAAGAAAGAGAAAAAAGTCACAGCTAAGAGTTTCTTTTAGTCTCGAACACAGGTGGCAAACACGAGGCCTGGGGACCAAATCTGGCCCTCCACCTTGTTTTGTCTGGCCCGGCACCTTGTTTTTACTTGGCGGCAGTACCAAGCTCTCACTTAACTGGTAAGGAGTAGTTACATTTACTCAGTCCTAAAATTACATTCCGCCTTTTGAAGGCAACCACGAGACTGATGTGGTCCCCAGTGAAAATGAGTTTGACGCCTATGGTCTAGAAACTTAAAATGAAAATCTGCCTCTAAGTATGTTGGGTCAGGTGGAACCTTGTCTTCACAATACTTTGAACATATCACTATATATGTTCATTATAATTCCAGCCATAAGGTTTGAGTTTTTCACATCTACAAGATTGTGATTTTTTCTGAAATGAAATTTTTATTCTGAAGAGCTAGACCAGTATCTGGGGCACAATTAATATTAAATGCTACTTGACTAAATAAATTAATAAATAGATGAATGGGTTAGTATCACACTATTAAATTGGAATAATTGCAAATCTAGATAAATTTCTATACTGATGCAATGTCATGTATGGAATGAACACATGAAGAATGATATGAGTTTAAAACACTAAGATAATAGTCCTTATTGCTTGTAGATAGTTACAAATGTGATAAAGTACAAAAATATCTTTTGGGCAATGAATAGAAACTTCAAAATAAAATTATTGGTTACTTATGGTGGTGATATCGTGTTGGGCATTAGTTGATTTTTACTAATTTTAAGAGCATGTTATAGGAAAAATGGTAATTACTACCTGTCTCATTTTTCTATAAAAACATGTTAGGGGAAATATTTGAATACCACATATCTATTTCAAAAGATGGTTTAGAAAATTTGAAATGGTGTTCTATTTCCCTTTTGATGGAAGTTCTGCATCATACAAAGGCATAGGCTCACTCGTGGACCATTCATTTTCTGAACACTGGCATTGCGTCGTCTACGTTACTAAGGATGTGGGGTTGGGCATGTGGACAGGGCAACGCTGTACTGAATCTGCTCCTCCTGTTGGCTTTCCTTCCTTCTTTCTTATGTGT
The DNA here is from genome assembly GCA_004027735.1 of Carollia perspicillata. Lineage (NCBI taxonomy): Eukaryota > Metazoa > Chordata > Mammalia > Chiroptera > Phyllostomidae > Carollia > Carollia perspicillata. Next base: position 13,378 of record PVKM010028472.1, read on the forward strand.
GACTTGATAACAATACAGAAAGAGTTGACAAATTGAAATTCAAGATGTGTGAAACAAAGAAAAGATGGACAACCGAAATGTTTTACTTAATAGAATGTGAGAAATATCTATTTGCTTACCATGGCCCATTGGTATCAGTAAGTTCTTTAAAATCCCCCACTACTCTGAAAATTATTTGTAAGATCCAATAGCATGAAAAAGTCTGCTCCTGAAACAATCCAAGTATAAATGTGTTTGAAGGAATTATAGGTGGTAATTTCTAAATGACATTTTAATACACTAAAATTCTGTATTTTGCCATGTATAATGTGCACCCATGGTTTTGTGCTCATTGTATATGAGATTATTACACCCATTATTATACCAGTGGTATGTAATCATTATATATGAATATTCTTGTATATAATGCATAATCTTACTTTTCCCTCAAAAGTTTGGGCAAAAAACCATGTGTATTATACACAGAAAAATCCACTATATTGTGCAGAGTTTCTCTAAAAGGAAAATAAGTTTTATTTATAAGAACAATAATATTGAAATATTATATATTTTAGTTTAAGACCCAAAATTATTTCTGTTTGCTTACTATTTTCTAATAATGATCAATATTCTATCTCATTCAACATCCTCATTTTGTAATATAACCTGTACATTTTTATGCTGCATTAGTTAAGGCAGTAAGAAAAAAATTTTTTCCTTGTAGATTTTAATCTATCTATTCATCTGTCTATCATTTATCTATCTACTGACCTGTCTGTAAACAAACAAAAATATTTTAAAGTTTCAGTGATTTCCAGTAAGCCTGTAAGTTTTCTCTTACCCAAGTCCCCACAAATCTTATGCAATCGTACCCAGGAACTTTCCATCTATACTTTTTCAGGTTATGCACTGTATAAAGGCTCAGTACACTGGGAGCTAATTCCTTGCCTAAGACAAATTTGCCAAAATTTTGTATGCCTTAACCCTGAAAGAGTTTAGCTTGAGGAAAGTGTGGGGTCTGTAATTCATGTGTCTTTTTGCAACTTGCACAAAAATGTGGTATATTCAGGAGTCAATAAGTAGCAGAATGTAATAACAATGGTGAGTCCTAGATCAGTCAATAGTAGAGGTTGCAATAGGGAGATAGTGATAATTTTGGAGCTAGGCTATATTGAATTACAACCTAAAAAGCCCTATTATATTCAAGACATAGCCTAGAGTAGCAGAGCAGTCACTCAAACATTGTGGATCCATTCCCAACAAGCTCCTGCCATTTTAAGTACTAAACATTATACATTTATATGAAAGTTGTTCTCGTTATCAAAATAACTTATTGCTGTTAAACTATAAAGAGGTGAGTTCTAGCAAGGGGCTAGGGTATCAATACCCATATGCCTGAGCATTTTTTAAATTTTTAAATATTTTTAAATAACGTCAAATGTTATATTAACTTCAGATGTATAACACAGTGATTAGACGTTTATATACCTTGCAAAGTCATCACCACATTATGGCTGCTTACCCTCTGATATCATACATAGCTATTACAATATTATATTCCCTATATACGAATGTTCATCACATCCTTGTGACTTACTATGCAACTGGCAGTTTGTTCATTAGTCCCCTTTATCTGAATATTTTAAATATTTACTTAATTTAGAATTTTAAGGATAATAAGCTCTGTTAACTTTCAAATAAATGCAGATATTTATAGGTAAAATACACTCCAATGCTTCAAAATACACTTAGTGAATTTTATTTCAACATGCCTTATGTGCAAGACATGATGGTTAAAAAATAAAATTCTCATGCTAAGGTTGAGACATCCAAGTGGTTAGGGCTACAGAACAATTGAACTCAAAAGATCATAATTTACCAAAAAAGAAAAGGTTCCATTGAGTTTAGAAACTATCCTGAAATTAGGATAAAAGAAAAAAGAAGTCAGCATTGAGGGCCGTGAGAAATCTGTCTTCTGCCTGATAAAGTGGCGACACAGGGTCGCAGCGTGTTGGGTCAGAGGCAGCCCGCTGATTGATAACCGTTAGTAGTAGCAGGCAACATGGATGCATAATATTTATCTGCACTGATCCCGATTTAGAGCTACCAGATGTTGTTGGCACCTTTCGCCATGAGATTTGGTTCATTTAGTCAAAACGATTAGTAGAAAAGCACATGCTAGAGTGAATCCACTATCCTGTAAGCAAAGCTGAAGCAATGATGGAGCGAAATAGCTTATCCACAGCGAGGCAGCGGGAAGTTCTGTTCCGTCACCTCTCTTCATCAGTCTGTGCACTTGGCTGAGCGCAGAGGCTGTGTGTTGATTAGGGTTGCAGCTCCATCAGCATGCAGACACTCACCACTACTTCTCATTTTCATATGACCCAGATGGTGTAGCTGCTTGACTGCAATTTTCCTTTATATGTGTTTTTAATAGGTTCCTTTTTTAGATATTGACTTTGCACCCGCTGACGGATATTTAAAGCCAAGCTGAATTAACTTCTCTTTTAGTAACGACTTGATCTAACCACATATTGAAAAAAGAATACTTGCATATAATTTTTAAACATTGTTTTCTAGTTATCTCTGTGCCTAAAGAGACCTCATGTGTCAAAATTAGTTAGCTGGTTTCTGCTATGTCCTAAAGAATTATATTTGACATATATTCTTAGTATATAGCTAAAGACATGGAGGCAAAATTCCCTTCAAGGGTGAGTCCAATAAAATTAAAGAAATAATATTGAATCTTAGGCAGGAACTTACTATTAATCTAATCTATTCAACTAGTTTTACATGTGAGAGCAAATAATTTCAGAGAATTTAAATTATTTGACAGAGGTTACGCACAGGAGTGAATGGGTTCTGTGCTGTGTCTCTGTCTTACCTTCTTGCAGAAGGTTGTGTGTCTCAGGTACCAGTGGGGGCTCCCTGTGCCTTGAACCCTAGTGCCCTGAATCCACTTTTGTGGGAAGTCTGTTTTCTTCTCCATACGATCTGCACGTTCCCACGAGGAAAGCCATCTTTTGGGACACACACAAGTGAGTGCATCTTCAGGCAAGTATTTTTTATGGAAGCACTGTTTACATTAGAAATGTGATTTAAATTGTATTACAAAATTCAGGGGGTCATATGAGGTATAATGATGTATTAATAAAAGTTTGGAATAATAAGTAGGGGAGAAATACTTACCTGGTTGTTTCTCATCCATTCAGTACGTGTGGAGATTCTTCACAGTGTTCAGGCACCATTTTTTATTCATATGAGACTGGGAAATATGTTTTTATTATTAAAAATATGTTCTTCCTTGGTAACTTACTTACTTTATTCCACTTTAAAAGGAGCAGTGATCTTATTACTCACAATACTGTGGCTCTTTAGAACCTGTCAGTACTGAAACAAAGTAGATATTTTTGCTTCTGCAGTTCCCTAATACCATTTATTTAATGGCACTTACATCATTACATATAATGGTGCGTCTTCCACCATGCTGCCTCTGAATTCTGATTTCCACCAGCTCTCTCAAAGGTTGTTACAATGCTTCACTGAAGATGACCATAAATGCAAGAATATGTGAACAGTAATTATTTTCTGGTCATGTTAAAATACTATCCTAACTTTTATAACATAAAGGTGGAGTACCACACCATCTAATTATGCTTTCTCTTGAAATCTTTGGGCTATAATTGTTGTTTCTAGAATTTAGTCTTCACTGTTGATGGCATGTCGGCCTTCCACATACTACCACCCGCAGAAAGTTCCGCTGAAAAACCAATGGAAAGAGCAAGAAGAGCATCTCAAAAGACCAACCCTAAACAGTGCATAAGCGCCGTTCTGGCGGTCCACTCTCACTCAGGCTCCTGAAAGTGGTACCACACTGGCCGGCAGGAGATCTCCACCAGCTAGACTGTTGCCCAGACTGAGGTCCACACCCCTGAAAGGGAGAGCTAGAACTCAGAAAACAGCAAGACTTAGACATTTTTGACACAGATGTCACAAAGCATGCTGAGATCCACCTTGGCAGTGAGTCCAAGGTGAGGGTCCCACCAGCCAGTTTCTAAAGACATATACTAGTCCGGAGCTCCACTTTGTCCTAGCTACCTCTATCTCCTGCTTAAAATGTCTTTTATTGCTGAATGTTTGATCCCTACTCCTGTTTTCTTTCTGACTGTTGCTTTTATTGTTTATTTGCTTTAATTCCCCTTGAGCATTGACCCAAATATGAGACATGGCTTCATTTTTAAAATATTTATTGGACATTTTATATTTGTCACTGACAATTCTGGACTCTGGGGAAAAGATCAAATAGTAAAACAAACAAACTCTCCTCAGCTTAGGGAGCTTACATCCTAGTAAGAGTGACAGATAACAAGACACATATATAAAATGAGCAGTGCACTAGATGTAAGGGTTCCTCATATGATAAAAATAAAGACAATAATGGAAGAAAGATGTCCAAGGCAGATGCAATGTTAGGAAAGCCAGCCAGGAGGGGCATGGCTGAGAAGCTGGTCGTACAGTGAAGACTGAAGGACAAAGAGAGGAAACCACGCCGGCGCCTGGTGGAAGAGCAAGGGCACGAGCCCACAGACAAAGGTAAGCTCGCGCATTCAGGAAACAGGGGAAAGCCGTGCTGTTGGAGTAGCGTATGAGGGGAGGGCTAGCAGAGGATGAAGTCTGAGAAGTCCGCTTCATGAGTGTGCGAACTGTGCAGTCCCTCAGGTTCTCATGCTCGGAAGGGCCCAGGGCTTGATTTAACACTATGCTGTTGCCATCTGGAAATTCTTACCAATTTTGTTGGTGAACCTCTGTTTTATAGGTGAAGTATGGTGGAAAAATCGAACAAGCACAGGGGTAGAAGAGATGTATGTCATGTGCATATCCACTGTTCTTGGCAGCCACATTCACACA
>PVKM010028473.1:0-18254 GCA_004027735.1 Carollia perspicillata
CGCCCTGGCACGCCTGCCTCGTCCTGCAGTGCACGCCAACCCCTGGCACCTGTCTCTTCAACATCCACTGCGACTATGAAAGTGGACGTGGGTGGGCCACCAGCACTTACTGACAAAGACTTGAAACCAGCAGAAGAACGGCTTCAGTGCACAAAATCTACTCAGTGCTCCAAACTGACCGGCTAGAGCATCCGACCTCTAAGCAGAACTTGCTCGGCTATCTGCCTGCCCCTACACAGTGCTGCAAGGCAGTGCAATGAACCGAGGCCCTCTGAGGTGCTTTGGGAGCCAGGGTCAGTAGGTGCGATCAGAGCAAAGGGGCTGGATTACTTGGATCTGCTGCCGCTGCTGCTGCTGCAAGGCAGGGGAGAGCTGGAGTCTCTGCTGAGGGAGGCCTCGCTCGGGGCTGTTCTCGGCAGAGCCAAGCTGAGACAGCGCTACGGAGAGGAGAGGGAGAGCAGGCCCGTCAGGGTGCGGAGGCCACGGCATCAGGGAAGGACAACACAGAATGCGACGCAGAGAAGCTATCGGTGCGATTAACCTCGAGTATCAAATCACAGACACTGCACAGTTTAGTCTCCTGTTAGTCGAGGGCGCCACCGATGCAGCTTCAGACAGGACAGGAAGGGCCTGCACGGGTGCCCGAGCCCTGGGTCCCTTTCTTGTCGAACCTCAATTTAATCTGAGGACAGGGCCGCCATGTTGAGAGAGGCTTTCTTGCAAAGCGGGAGACACGGCACATTCTAAACCAGAGCCAGTGAAGGAGGAAAGGGCGGAAGCCATGCTACCAGGACCAGGCAAGTGCTTCTGAACAGAGGTTGCAAGGAGCATCGGACTCCACGGGTAGCAAGAGAGAATGCCCGAGGCCGCATTCCCTCCCTGAGCGCTAGGGACAGAGCCCCGCCCTCTCGATGCCCGGAAGAGGGGCATCCAGGCCCAGGCGGCTCCAGCGACCCACCAAGGTGCAGCCACCCTTAGGCTTTTCCAGCCTGGAGTCCTTCCCAACTGCACTGCACTGCACTCTGGAGAAGGCACACCTTGTGAGGTTAAGGTTTGTAATAATACATTCGCATGCAGACTCCCCAGCTCTGAATGTACCCGAAGACCTTGCTCATTCTAAATTCAGACCCTGGAGCTAGTTGTACAGGAGGCTAAGGGCACCACAGTACGCCCAGGGAGGACTCAAAATGTTCACACCACCGCTCGGCCAACCCTCAAACTGGAATCACTGCCTTCAACTGACAAGGCAGTCTGCACTCAAGGTAACTCCTCGGTTCGCCAAGTATCGCTGGAACTGGTAAGCAGTTTCATACACCCTCATTGTTTACAAAGGGATAGAGCGGCAAGCCATGTTACTGACACTGACTGTTAATTCATGCAAGTACAGGCAGCCGGGACGAGCAAATGATGAGGCCACCTGCAGACGCAGTCCCGACCCCCTACAGAGACTGAAGCGCCGACCACTGTGGTGGCTCCGGAAGCAGTTGGATGGCTGGGTACCATTTTCCCACCAACTGCAGCATAAGCGAAACATAGATGCTGTTTATACACGGAGGTCAAAGCACTTTTAATTGTCAATGAAAAAGGTTCTCAGGGCTGCCACTAAACCAGCCTAACAGAGCTCACGCATTAAACTGAACCATACTTCCTCCCGGCTGATGCTGGCAAGAGAAGGGAAGCGAACTAAAAAGGTGGGGCCCCGCCCCGCTTCAACCCTCATCAAACCCGGCCCAGGAAGTGGTGTGGATACCAACCAGCTGCCTGCGGCTGCAGGAGGCCCCCCGCTCCAGCGAGACCCAGGACGGTGGCGTGTGGGGCAGGCAAGGCCTGCTCCTGGCCGTGGGCACCTTGTTCAGAGCCCTGAGTGAAAAACCACACATGACTTGTAAAGAAAGAAAGTGATCTGTGTTGGGAAAAGAAGAGTGACTCTTCCCCGTTAGGCTAGGTCTGGTAAGAGGAGCAGCACAGAGACGAGACCCCGAGGCATCAGCGTCAGCAGGGCGAGTGCCGCTTTGTGAAAGGGGGAGGTAAAGCCCAGCTTCTCACATCGATTCTGTGCTGGTTTACTATCCGATGCTCTAGTCACAGTTCCTAAAGCTTCCCTAGAGAGCTTTGTCAAAACTACTTTTTCAAGTTTAAAAGTCTCAGCAACACTGTATCGGAAGGTCCAGAGAGCACAGAAGTCAGGGAAGGAAGCAGAAGGCCCACAGGCCATCAGGGCATGTCTGGCGGCGGGACTGGGTGCTGGGAGAGGCGGGGGGCGTGGCCCAGGACAAGGGCAGCAGAGATTCCCAAAGGCCAGTGGTTCCTCCTCCTCCCTCACACTGTCCTTACTGCCACCCCGTTCCAGACGACTTTGACACTGTGGAAGGGTTTGCCTCTCTCTCCCTGCCAGGGTCTGTGATAACAGGAACACCTTGATTCTAAGAGACGGAATACTGTGATCAGCAGAGTGAGGACTGGGTATGGAATTCGAGCCTAGGGCTGGGCTGGGCGTGCGTCACTCCTCGCATCTGCAACTCTCCCGTACCACACGAGGCAGAAGTGACATGTCTTCAGCACGGTGTTGTGAGAGTTAGAATAACCAATAGCTACTCTTGTTAATAAAGCAACAGCACAGGGATCAATCACACAGAATCACCAAGTCCAGGCCCCCGAGAAACGCCCCGCACAGACGGGACGCCGCCACGGTGGGGCAGGGGCGCGTGGGGCTGGGAAGGCACAGACCTGCTCCCCCGGCTGCTGCGGGCTGGACGCTGCGGGCGGCTGGGGCGGCGGGGCGGGAAACGGAGGCAGTGGTGGCGGCTGCTGCTGCAGAGGGTTGAAGATCAGAGGACCACCAGGAAGCTGTTCAGAATTCACACGAGAATTAACTCATAGCCAACTCCACATCGTTTAAATTTCCGCACTCACAAATCCTTCCGGAACGTTCACTAGGCACCCTTCTAGCAGAGGGGTCCAAGCTCCGGGCACCTCTGGGCCACACTGGGAGAGCTGTCTGGAGCTGCACATTACATACGCTGCCACACGCAATCACAAAGCTGTCCCGTGGCGTCGTAAGTACGTTTACGGTTTTGAGTTGGGCCACATTCACAGCCACCCTGGGCTGCAGGCAGCCTGTGGGCCGCAGGCTGGACACCCCCCATGTGATTGAGGAAGCAGGGAAACTAAAAGGAAACTACACAAGATCTCTGCCCTGAAGAAACCATTGAAATACCACTTTCCCAAGTGTTACTGCGGAGGGTTCCCAGGTGCGTTAGCACTCTTCAGCACGAGCCACTCGGCTCCACGCTGCGGACACATCCCGACACCCGCGCTGCCATGGCTCTTCTCACGCAGGAGCGCCAGGCAGCAGGAAGTAAAGCCAGAGCCAAGGGAAGTCAGAGACACACCCCACGGACATCCATCTCCAAACCCGCTCTAGCTTTGCCAAAGCCCAGAACAACTTCGCGGGTGCTCATGCCACAGTGAGAAACTGCGAGGAAGCACGTGACACATCCACACTTAGCTGGAGACCTGACTTCCTCTGTCACTCGAAACCCAGCCCAAACTGAAGAACGGGTTTTTAAAGAGGCTCTCGGAGAAACCCAAGTTACAAACGGGAACTGGGCCCTCCAAATGGTCAGGAAACACACTTCTCCTTGACTCCACGGGGGTTTCGGCTACAAGCCCTTGGAGTCCTCAGGGGGATGTTCAAGTAAACACCAAACCCAGAACTCCTAGGTCTGCAGAGTTTTAAAACAGGTGTCCTTCGGCCAGAATCTGGACACAGTACAGGTCCATGTTCCCTCCTCTGTCAGTGAGATGACAGATGTGGCAAAATACAATTATTCTGTGGGGCGGCCTATCCTCACTCCCGCATAGCAGCCCTGTGAAGGGGACCCCGTTCCTTGCACCCCCAGACCCGCCCTGCTGAGAAACCCTGCCATGGCAGTGCGCAGGGCGGCCGAGCCAGCCCACGTGCTCCGCGGTTCGTCGGCACTCGAAGTCCCCCGCTCAGCAACCGGCCTGTAAGTGCTGGCGTGGCCTGCACCCCAGATAGGAAATACGTGTGAAGCTTTGGCTCCAAACCCGTTTCCAGTTTGTCTTTCAGTACCGAGCTGGGTCACTGTTACTTCGCACTGACGCACAGCCCTGCCACTTTGTGCCTCCGGATCTTTCTGTCCTTGTCTGCCTTCTCTCAATGTTCCCTGTGGACACTCCTGTCCATCCTCCAACCCTGGAGTCCACCCTTCAAGGACCTAGGGCGGACACACCCCAATTGCTGTGGAGCCCCCACGGAACGCGCGCTCATCCGCTACCTCCGACCTCTCCAGTGCCGCCTGTGCGGGCCTGGGGAACACCACGGGGACGGCCTTGTCACCGGCCTGCAGCTCACAGACCCCTACCCCGTGACAGTCAGGCACTGAGAAACAGGGGGCATGGCTGTGCCCAGAGTCTCTGCTTGAGCACAGAGCCTGCGGTGAGCAGGCAGCACTAAAAGCACATGCATGTAACACGTGTGCTGCGGAGATGAGCCCTCTCCTGGCGCAGGCCCCGCCGCCATCGCTGGCCCCGGCCCTGGGGCAGCTGGCAGGTCGGTGCACGGTAGTGCCCGCTCTTGCCTCCGGCCACTGAAGGCAAAAGGGACGACCGGCCCGCAGAGGGCCCACTGGCACAAGTGTGCACCGTGAGAACAACGGAAGTACAAAACCTTTACCCGAGAAGCAGGGCTGCTGGTTTACCTGGAGCAGGTTCAAGGGCCTGAGACTCGAAGTGTTTTTTAAACCAAACGGAACACCTGTTAAACATAACTCATGGTTATAACATGGAATTACACGTTAAAGTATTTTATACTTTAGCATCAAAATATACCGTTTTCAGTGCTTTCTGCATAGATGTGCTGTGTCTTCTATGGTTTTAAATCGCCTTAAAGACTGAACAACTTCACTGCTCTCCATTGAACAAGGTCAGCGGCCAGGGCGGCCTGCACGTTGGACTGAGGCTGCGTCCCCACCACTGTGACCGTCGCTGGGGAAGGGCCTGGGCACACACGGAGACCACGGGCACCGACAGCTGGGCAGCAGAGGACACTCGCGTGCCTGTGTCTCAGGACCGGCGCGCTGCAGTTATCTTGGGGTACCACTGCTGATGTTAACTAAGCCGAGGAATGCTGAGTCACGGGTACAGGCTCACCGGGAAGGTCAGGAGACAAAGCTGCTGACTGCGACCACGCAGAGCGCACCTGGACCCACTGCTGCACGTCCTTCCTCTTCAATGTTTAATGTAAAAAGTATCTTTAGCAACGTAAATGCAGTCTTAGCTTACACTGTAGACCCCACTCTCAAAGCACACTACCAGCACACACCCATGTCAACGATAGTTAACAATGTATCTAGTCCTCTAAGCAAGTCGTGGTATTTTTCAGAAGGTTCGTGGCAGGAAAACCACAGGTATGGAAACCTTGAATAAAAAACGTCAGCGGCAGCATGCGATAAAAATAGGACACTGACTTTCCTTTCGGGACCCCGGGGCAGGAATGACCCGACTCTGTTCAAGGTCAACAACTACCGTACAGGCCTGCAGCTCCACGGAGGGGGCTCTCTGCCCTCCCACTCACAGCAGTGGGCTCCCCCAGGCCCCGCCCACAAGGCCTCTGGAGCCTCAGGCACAGGGAGGGGCCGGGCAGCAGAGGCTCTGCTTCCCGCTCCGACTGCCTGGTGCTCGGGGCGCTCCCTCTCCTCCCCGAGACGGCGAGTGAAGCACGACTGCCGCCACCACAGCAGGAGCCGCCCGGTGGGAGCGCCCCCGTCTGTGGCCATAAACACACAGGTCAGGTGACAGAGCTGCACCTTACTGGTCACGCCGTGTGACCAGGTTGCATTGGACTGGTCAATTCTTGGTACCAGAACTCCTTCCTTGCAGGTACAGGCACCTGATTTTCTAAACAGTTACTTTAAAAGAACGAAGATAACTGGGTAAGTTACTATTACTACTTTACTGATTCGTGGAGAGAGGGAGCGGACCACCAGAGAGAAACAGGGACCTGCGCTGCACTCCCTGGCGTGTCCCTGGTTGCTGCACACGCCCTGACTGGGGAGAGGCCGCGTTGCCCTGGCGCACGGGGCGCAAGGGGCGGCGCTCCAGCGGAGCGGGCCACCTGGCCAGGGCAACTGCTCTTTTTCTGTAAATCAAAGCCGCAGCTGTTACTTTGACAGATAGGCAGAAAATACACTGTGTGGTATGCTGCAGAATTTCAGCAGCTCGTGTGTGCCATGCCATGGAAGTGGTCGAAAGCCAACGTCGTAGGTCCTCGAGTTCTCGATGAACTCTCCCACCACGCGAGTCTGTCTCTCACGAGATCTCCTCGGCAGTGGCATGGTGGGCTGCGCTGTCCCCAGCACGTGCAGCAGCAGCCGCCCCCTGAAGGCCCTGGTGACAGCGGCAGCGGCCGTCTCTGGATGCTGAGGTCCGCACTCACTGAGTGCTCACCCCACTATGCGGCGAGGCGCTGCTGCCCCCATTTTACTGACGCGACCCACAAGGCCCCGCAGTCCGTCCTGGAGCCCGGGCCGCACTGACCACAGGGAGAGCAGCCACACTGCCTCTCTATCGTTGCGTCTGGGACGCACAGACAGATCCTCGGAGCCTGAACAAGCTCATCGAGTCTCTTCCTAGAAGCTGACTGCTAGACGCTTTTTGATTCAAGTATCAGAACTTGGGAAACACTTTCAACGTAAAAGCCTTTCCTTTTTAAAGCACCCGTCTGGCGTGCCAGCGCAGGCAGGCAGGCAGGCTCCAGCAACGGGAGCAGAGGTGCCACCCCACGCCCCTCGCACCCCGTGTTCTGACCTGCGTGCGGAGCGGCCTGTGCCGCCCCAGGCAGCGTGCTGGGCAGCAGACCTCCGGAGGGCAGCAGGCCGCTGAGGTTGATTCCGGCAGGGGCGACGGCACCGGCGTTCCCGCCCAGCACGGGGCTCGAGCTGCTCCTCAGAGCCGGGACTCCGCTGCGGACACAGGACACGGCATGACGCCTACACCGCAGATGGGGCCCCAGGGGCACGTGCCCTGGCTCGAACAGCAAGCCCGCCACCGCGCCAGCGCGATGGGGCGGCCCTGTCTGCACTGCCACCCCCGGGCTCCGTTTCGTGTTTACGCTGCCCTCTGACACGGTCATGCTGCCGCTCGGCCACCACGCAGCACTGTGTCTTTGTCAAGGCTGCAACAGAACCTGAGTGGGGCAGGCCCTGTCTAGGGACCGACGGTGGAACCAGGGGTGCACGGGAGCCCCGAGCCCCTGCTGGCCGGCGGGCAGCAGTGCTGTCCTAGTGCATACAGCAGGCGCTGTGCGCAAGTTCAAGTGGATGCGGTCGAGACGGCCTCTGTCCACACAAGGTGGCTTTCCCTGTCCCAGGCACGTGCAGCTCACCCTCACGTCACAGGTAAGGACGCGCCAGGCTGGCGAGAATGTCGCTGAGCACTTACCACACGGAGCCCACCACGTTGACGAAGCTAAGTCCAGCAGAGGCGGCCATGGCCGGGGGGGCGCTGGTCCCTGGGGCGACGGGTGTCACCATGGTGGAGAGAGGAACGGTCGTTACAGGCAGTGCCTGGCTCGGAGGCCTCGGCTGCTGAGCAAACCGAGCTAACAGAGTGGGCTGAGGGGTGGAGCCTGAGTCTCGGGGAGGAGGGGCGGCTGAAGGGGCGCTAGGAGCTGAGCTCCGGGCCTCGGGAGGGTGTGGGGCCGATGAAGGGGCTGGTGTAGGAGTAGATGGCTTAGGAGTTCCAGATCCTGCTCATTGAGAAAGATAAAAATTGCTAGTTTGTTATAAATGGCCAGTCCTTCTCAAAATAAGGTTAATGGAATCTTACTTAGCACTGACAATTTGTTCCAGTTTTTTTAAAAAGCAGTTAACTGCAAGGGTTAATTTCTACACATGAGACATGTGTTGCTACACCCAATTACAATTAAGGATGCAGTATGTCACCTAGAAGCCCCATCGGAGATGCCAGGGGACTGACAGGAGAAAGACGCACTGCAGTCTACACAGCCCCCAGGTGAGAGCTCTCTTCCTACACGCTACCTCTGGCCTAAAAAGTTTAAGAGGAATTCAAAGTAATTGTTATTTACGACCTCAGTATTTTAAGACTTCACTTTAAAAGTATTGCTTATTTTCTGTTAACAGTCTGAGATGATCTCTGAGCGTATTTAATAAATTACGTGTGGTTAGCAATCGTATTTGACACCTAAGCATACTATTTACTCCCTAACACATCAAGCCCACCCTGACAATTTACAAAGCACGGTGATAAAGCGAACGTCTGACAGATGATACTGCATCTTTAACAGTAACCGAGTACTCGTTTGAATGTAGAATGCCTAGAAAATCTGTCGTGAATGAAGTGCGCACAGTTTATCAACTTTTTAAAAAAAACAAAAACAAAAACCAAAAGCCAAGAGAGTAAAACCAAAAGCTCTGGAGGTGTTTTCTTTTTAGCTTTCACGTCCTGCAGAAAGAAAGGAGAGAGACGTGAATGCGCAGAAGCTGCTGCCCGGCCCCGCCTACAGCCCCAGCTGAGCGCCGCAGACCAACACCATCCACCCCACCACGTGAGAAGTGCGAACGAGGCTTCCGGGAAATGCATGGGCTTTTCTTTGTGCAAAACAAGAAGGCAGAAAAATGACACCTTTCGAGCCATCGGGACGGAGAGTCCCCCTACGGCGGAGACGCCCTGGTGCTGCTCAGCGCGCTCAGACTTGGAGCACGCTGCGCTCGTCCGCAAAAACCTGAGGAACCGGAACGCCTGTCTGCGAACTGGCACCGGACACCGCGGATGCTCCGTTAACCTGAAGAATCCTCCCACGCTAGCGCTGGAGTTCTCGTGTCTCCAGCACTGAAAACCACTTTTCCTGCCTCCAGAACAACGCTTCACGACCGCCACATTTAGCAACCGACGGCCACTGCACGAGTGCCGGAGTGCTCCTGAAACACTGGCTTCCAGCTCACCGCGTCCCCACCACTGCAGCGGCAGCTGGCCCCCCCCACACACAGAGGACTTAACAAGAACGCTCGTGACGCTCTTTTCTCGTATTAGCTACGCAGTTTACGTGGCACGTAAAACAATCCTCATGTGCACTGAAATTAGAGTATTCTGGAATCTTCTCGTCACCTCTAACTCCTAGGTTTTCTAAAGGAGTGTGAGCGAGCTGTAAGTCTGTAGGAGAGGCACACACGAAGTGCACACATAAATACAGGGAACAGATACAGTCACACTCAAGACAGAATACATACAAGCGACAAGGGATCTGCCTGAAGCATCTCAGAGCTTATGCATTTTGGGTACACAGTACTTCCAGCTTTCACTATTTCACTGGCCAAGAAAGCTGTCCAAGAAACTACGAAGAGCTCAGGTGCAAATCCGAACCCGAACTCACTTTGGGAGGAGCCGGCAGGAGACAGGGCGGCGGGAGAAAGCAGGCTGACTTGCCCGGGGTCCACGGACGATTTACGAGAGAGGCTCGGTGGCTTGGAGGCAGGAGGAGGAGTTGGAGACTTAAGAAAGCTGCTGGCCTGTTGTGGCGTGAAACAGTTACCTAGAAGATGGTGAAATTATTCCCTGTGATTCAGAACTCTGTGCAAGCCCGAGGCAGGTCAGGGTTTGAAGACAGGTTAGGATCCCAGGACCCGACACGAGGGTGCGCTCTACCTGTGGGCGCACTTCCCGAGCCGGAGGGAAGCTTGATGGGCGGCGGCCGGTGCCTCACTCCTTTCCCCAGCACTGAAGACTGCACGGATGCGGCCTCAGGCTGCTGCGGACAGGGACGGAAGCACACTCGTCACAATCACTGTTGGATCACCAGATCACCATCTCGGCAGTTAACACCACGCTGACTCCCGGGAAACAACTGAATCTCAGCCGAGCCCTTGCAACGCCTACAGACTGAGGAGCCCAATTTCAAATAGACGGTCGCTGAGTTAACCCCGAGTCCACAGCCGGAGGAGGAGAACTCCTGGGTTGCAGTGGGGGGAGAGGGAGCCTGAGAGAGAGGGGCAGAGGCGGCGGCGGCAGACGGAGCTCCACCCTTAACCCTTGCCCAGGACAGCAGCAGCTGCAGGAGGCCTGCGGCTCCCAGACACGAGCATTCGTTATACTTTTTGCTCTACTTTTGTGTGTATCTGAAAATCTCCCTTATAAAAAGTTAAGTAAGAAAATAAAGTTAAAAGCATCCCTCCAAAAACAGTCCTTGACAACCATCAGGCACCACAACTAGCAGCACGGCCCTGGCCTGCTCAGCTGACTGGAGCGCCGTCCGGACCACCGAAGGGTGCAGGTCCAGTCCCCGGGTGGGGGGCGCAGGAGGCAACCGACCACTGTCTGTCTCTCCTCGGCCCGCCCCCACGATCCCCAAACACACCCTCAGATGACTAAAAAGGCCGAGCACACGACGTGTCCGGCACAGAAGGTCAGCAAACCCACTTCGGTTTCTCTCCCGGGAGAAGGCGGGCCCAGGCCGGCCGAGCCGCTGGAGCTGTGCGACATCCTGACCGGACACTTGGCTTCGTTCTGGACCAGCTCCTGGTACTGAGTGACCACCCTGACAGAGCAGAGAACACAGGCGGGGGCCAGTTAGCCTTTCGCGCAGAAAATGAGTAGTAACTGTCCAGTTAGAACGTCCATCAAAATGCACACACAGAACGAGACTTGACCATCGGCCGTCCCGTTGGAAGCGCGCTCCTCCCGTCTCGGCCACAGCAGGCGCGTGCTCCGACACCAGCCATCTTAAGCCACACTTGCAGTGTCTTACGTCGAACACAGAAGTTGCAGGGATCACGTAGCCAACAGACGGCCAGAACAGTCACCACCAACTTTCACTTCACATTCTGACTATAAAGTGCTGCCCAAAGGTCCTCCTCCTTACCTACCACAGACACGCTACGGTTTTTTTTTACTTAAAATAGAGCGATATTATGAACAATATTCTTTTAATTCTTACTTTCTTAAATCTGTTTTTAAAAATCCTAGTACTTCACACAGCCTAACTAAAACCAAACTTTCAGTCTACGGAAGTACTCTTGTCCCTAAAAGGAAATTTTTCACACCCACCCAGGTCAAAAATAAAGACGTTACTAGTAAGTACCTCTCAGCATCGGTCTTCGATCCAATGACGAACCTAAAACGTTGAAAAAAAGAAAGAGAAGTATTAGTAAGAATTCTCAGACAGCCCTGGGATTACTTTAGAAAGCTTCCATGTTTTAATGACAATAACTTTATGAATTAAAACCTACTGATATAAAAGTAATTAAAAATATGTTTAAGCTTGTGAAGCAATGACAAACTTTTACATGCAATGAAATAATTTTGTAAATAATTTAGCTGATGTAATTTAAGGGAGGTTTATTTTGGCACAAAACTTAAGAATCAAAACAGAACCTGGACTGACAGGTGCCCAGGGCCCCCAGCCCACCCATGAGAGGGTCTGCCCGGCCTCCTGCCCCACTCTGCCTGGCTGCCCCTGTGACCTCTGACCCTGCAAGTCGGGAGCCCACAGGGCAGGACCAGATCCCATAAGCTTCCTGCCAATTCAGAGAGGGTGTCTGTACAAAGTCTTTGAAGAGTGTGACATTTATGTGATTTCTCAACACATTAAAATAGTGAGTTTGTTTTTTTTAATTACCAATTTGAATGATCATCTGTGGAGGAGCTGAAACACAAAATGCAAAGGAAGAAAAAGCCTGGTTAGTGCAGCTCAGACTTTAGCTTCATCGTTGTTAACCAAGTAACCCACACCAACGGAGGACGGCTGGGGGCGCTCAGCCACGCGGCACCTCTGCGGCGGCTCCCGGCGCCACGGCGGTAACTCCATTTCCTTCTTGAACAAGTTGAACCGGTTGGCTTTTCAAACTGATTTGCAACACTGATCAGGTAATCGAACTACCTGATCTCTCTAATTAAGTCTGTGACAGCAGACACTGCTGATGTGGAAGACGGGGCCGGGGGACCCGAGTGGCCTGTCCTCCCCATCAACACGCACTCGGGATCGGTGAGGTTCTTCCCTGCACCCCACTTTCTGCTAAGCGTGCCACCTTTGGGTTGGCATTCTGGGTGAGTGCAGGCTCATGAGCAATTCACCAGACCCGGCCTGGCTCCTCTTCTTCTCTTTCACAAACACCCTCAACTCGATTAAGGAACAGAGCTGCTGAACCCAGAACCCAAAGCCTCGCACCGAACCCAAGCGTAACGTCGGGAACCATCAGGCACACACACTTCCGGAGCCTGTGCCCCCCCCGCCCGGGGTCTGCGTTCTGAGACGCACTGAACACACCTGCCCACACAGCGAGCGTGCCTCTCACCCAGACCCAGTGCGGCCTCCCAGCGTGCCGGCTGAGGCACGAGGGGCAGCACATGAGTGCACGCAGAGGGGTGTCGCAGCGTATCCCACACAGCACGTATAAAAGTGACCGTGCCGTAAGTTTGAGACGATGCTTGTCTGAAGTACTTCTTGGACCGCGTGCTAACCACTCAGGCCCACTGCTGACTCACAGGGAAGTGTTTAAGTAGCCACAGGCCCCCACGGGCAAGGCTCTACCCGCGCCGTGTGTCAGGGGCTGCGGAACGGACCCTGACGGTCGGTGCCCTCGGCCACGGGAGGGTGAGCACTCACTGGGACGGAGATGCCGGGCCGTCTGCCTCCTCGTCGTCTTTGCACGGCTGAATCTTCCCGTAGTACAGGGGGTCGCCAAGCGACTGCAGGATGGTCAGCCTTGTTCTCTGGGCACCGGCTCCGCACTCAAACACGTAGTCGTCTTGCACGTCCTGAGGGAGACAGCGCGTCCCAGCGTGACGCAGGGGCTCCCGGCGGAGCGGGCAGACTGTCTGGCTGAGAGGAGCCACGCGGGAGGTCCTGGTCCTGACACTCCTGACCAAGCAGGTGAGGGTGGAGGTGGCACCCTGACTCTGTGGGACACCCAAACCCGCACCCTCGGCAAACCTCGCCCCCTGCTTCTGTCAGAACGTGCTCTTCCCCGGGCCTGCAGAGGTCAGCGCCCAGGACGGGGGACACGGCCCTGACGCTGCTGGCTCTGTGTCAATGCTGAATGCTAACCGTCCTGCGGCCACCAAGGGAGAGGAAATACGTGTCATTCCAGTCCTAAAGTTCCCCTGCTCTACCTTCTCCTGCCTCCTTAATTTACCACCAGTAGGATTTCACACAGCCCCCCTCCTGTCTTCCCTTTTCCTGAAAACGCAGGAAATAAAAAGGCCTTCTCTCCATCCTTTGCGGCTTTGCTTCTGGCCCTGGTCCTCAGCTCTAGCTCAGATGAACCCCTTTAAACCTTTCTTTAGTTTTAAAACGTCTTTGCTCAACTCCAAACACCTCCTCGAGTACGCGCAGTCGCCAGGCACAGGCAAGCCAGCAGCAGGCCGGCACGGGGGCACATGCGGCACCCGTCTGAGCCTCGGGGGAGAGCCGAGGCCCGGGGCTCCGCAAGGCGCTTCAGAAAGGAGCGCGCCGCTGCGGTGTGTGTGTGAGTGTCGGAGCGCCGCGGCCGGCCGTCACAGGCCGAGCGCGTGAGCGCACACGCCGAGCGCTGAGACGACGGGGCTTTCACGGGCAGGCCCGCCTCCACTGGTCATCGGTCCTTTTGCCACGGCACTTACAAAGCACCTCACCATGTCACTCCTAGATTCGTCTCATTTTTAGTAAGTTATGCCTACCTCTGCCTTTAAGAAGTTATTCCCGCAAACAGGGAAACTCAGAACATTTCTCTTAAGAGACATACTCAAAATGATTTACTAGTTATTAACACATGAGAACTACCAATATGCCACCAAAGCAAAAGTAAAATTGTAACTATGTGTTAAAATTGCTTTTTAAACTGGCAGCCACACTTTGTGAAAAACAAAACTGAATAACTGTTTCTTTTTTTAATTCAGTGACTCCCAGGAAGTCCTTTCGACAAGACCCCAGTGCAGGCCACTGCACTTCACGCCTCGTCCAGTAAGACCCCGGGCCCGCGCCTCTACCCCCGTCAGACAGGTCACTCACGTGGGCCGGCCAGACCGCTGGCTGCGAGTCGTCGGACTGGATAGACATCTCCACTTTCGCGTATTTCTCCACCTGAGCAACCAAATCGGGACACGCGGGACATGAGAGAATCAGTATTATGACCGAGAGAAGGATCTGAGTAACTTAATGTAATACACACTTTGGGGACGAGAATTCTTGCATCACAGGTAGCACCAACTACTGGTACGTAAGCAGTTTATCCCGCCTGATACGGTCCACTCGAGCAGCTGGCTTTAGAAACAAAGGAAGCCAGAGCGCCTCCGCCCCTCCGGGACAGCGCCCCTTCCCTTCAGCCCGGGAAGGGAGGCCCCTCGCCTGCCCTCAGGGCTGGGTGGCGCCGAGTCAGCTCTGCAGCCTGCCCTCTGAGGCCACAGCCCAGCTTCTGGCGTGGACACTGACTCTCTGCCTTCAGGGAGGGGCCCGAGAGCCACCAGAGGCCGGGGAGGCTGGCTCTCGCAAGCCGCACCGATAGTCTACTTCTGATGTCGGGTGGGGCTTTGCACACTTAAAAAAACGTCCCAGACAAGAAGAACGGTCCGTGTGTTAGCCTGAACAGGATGCAGAAGGAGCACCTGAGCAACTACCGAGGACTGAGGAAGTAACGAGGAAGCAGGACGGAGAGGGAAAGAACAGAGCCAGGGACCGCTCGTCCACGGCCCCCCTCGGCCTCTGACCAGGCACGGCAGTGGCAGGAAGAACGCCACCGCGGGCCCCGAGTCCTGGCCGGCTCCAAGGTTAGGGGTTCACAGTTATCCGGTTACCCAGTTTGAGAGAAAAAGCATGACCGGAAAGTCGGGATAAAATCTGGAACGCACCGGAGGCAGTCTCTGCCTGTCTACGTGACGCACGGCGTCCTTCCCCCACTCCAGCGTCCTCTGGCTGCCACCCCTGCCCTAGACACCTGCGTCAGCGGTCAGTCCCACACGAGTAAACGTGAAAGAACACCACAGCTTCTGAAGTCGGACGCTCGGTCTAAAACACAATCCATTGTCTTGTTTGTTTTTGGAAAAGAGAGGCTCTGTTTCGCCGAGGTGCACGCCACTATTAAACAGCGGAGTCTGGGAGGAAAGTAGGTGCGGCCCACAGGCTGACTCACGTCCACTTCGGAAGGCACGGCCAGGTTGCAGGGGCTCCGCTTCCACATGTCCACACACTGCAAAGGGAGAGACAGTGCGGACGCACAAAAAATCACGACGAGACAAGGCCGGAGGCCGAGCAGTCGACCGCATCTTACAAACACGAACTTACATTCCCAGCTTTGGAAATCTTGAGGTCGTAGTGCTGCCCGGCTCTCCTCTCCTTCCTCCTCTGCAGGAAATCCAGGAGCCGCAGCTGAGGCGGCGGCGGGCCATGGGACAGGTCCTGCTGGCGGTTCAGAGAGGACCTGGAGTACCTCTTGAAACACCTGGAAGGGCAGGAGGTGTGAACTAGACAAAGCTTGTAAAGGAAATGCCGAGCCAGCAGGGTCTTGAGCAGGACAGCACGAGCCGTGCGGTTAACCTGCCAGTGCCTGCAGAACACGTGAGTGTGTGGGGAGACGGCCTGCCCTGCCCCGCCCCCGAGGACGCTACCGTTTCAGCGGGCGCGTGTTCATCTTCTGCCGGTTGTACAGCAGCCTGTTCGCGGTGCACGCCACCGCGACGGACGGGTCCAGGCACAGCGGCTCCGCCGTGGCCAGGATCAGCTGGCTCTCCAGCAGGAGCTTGTCTTCCTGCAAAGTGGGCGCGCGCGTCAGGACCACATGCACCCCTTCACCCAGACACAGGCCCCGCTGCTCTGCTGAAGCTGGAGTGTGCGGAGTGAAAGGCCCTCTTCCGAGTCCCGACGCGGTGGGTGCGATTCGGGCCCAGACAGCACAGCGGCCCTGCGGGGGGAGGTCAGCCGGCAGTCCGGTGCACGCGGCAGTCCGACTGTAAGGGTGCCTACTCCCGAATCTGGGAGATACTGGCCACGCGCCTACTGCGTGTCAGGCGGTGTGCTAGGAGCTGGGGATGCCCCGGTGACCAAAGCAGGTAAAAGGCCCTGCCCCTCCCAAGCTGACAGGATCTAGACGGATCCCGGCCTTCTCAGTAACCAGGAGCGATGGCCCCATTCGACACTCGGCTTCGTTTCGTCATAAAAACGACCACACAACACTGTGTGAACAAGCCCTAGGCACCCGATTCCAAAGGTACACAGGCATTTTACTGGTACGTAACTTACTTTCTGAAGCCTATTTTTTTTCACTCACCCATGGAATGTTTTAACAGCTATAACTAAATTTTCTAGAACCAGATGAGTCCGTTCATATTGCTGAATAAAAATTTTTGCAAGAAAAAACCCCACTGCTTCCTTCGATAGATCCACTCAACCTTTAACTAGGGAAGTTTAAAAAAATACACAAAATCGGAAACATAATGACATGCACATAGCAACACCCACTTTCACTTAACCACTGCTGCTCTCTCTCGGCTTCCACGCGCTCCGCTGGAGGAACTCGCAGCACAGCTCTGACGCCGCGCAGGCCACCTGCACACCCTCAGCACACACGGCCGATGGAGCAGGGCCTCTGACAGCCAGCCGCGTTCTTCCCGCTGTCCTGAGCGAGTGTGTTCGCTGGTGTGTCTGAACGCGGACACGAGCCGGCCCTGCACCCCGCACCTGGTCCTCTTCCCTCTGTCATCTGCCCTTCAGTCTGTAACGACCTCCTGTGACCTCTGTCCTCGCCACGGACTGGCTGGACCAGATCCCCCCCTTCCTCAGGCTGCAACCTTCCGCGGAGTCTGGCTGGCCGCTGCTCCGTCTCGTCCCTAGTTCTGTCGCTGCTGCAGAGCCCACCATGCGCTTCCTCCCGCCACACCAGACCCGCGGGGCTAGTCAGATCTCTGCCTTGTAAAGATCCCCGTGAGCCTACCATCGAATGGGCTTCAAATCCAAAGTTTCCAGCTGTCTACATCCATTAATTCACGAAGACTTCCAAGTGACGTCTTTTCAAGTGCATCGTTTCTGCTGCACCTGTCAGCTGAACTTCCCTAGACAGGACCTTCCTTTAGTCGCTGCCGGGCCGCCTGGCAACAGCCCACCCAGGACAAAGGCTAGACTGTCCCCCCCCAGTGATCAGGCTCCGTGCCAGACACCGACGTCCTGACAACCTCCGCGGTGACCCAGGAGTTTATTTCCGAATATTCTTCTAATAGCTTTTAACATTCTTTTCAACCGAAGGATCAGAGCCCCAACTAGAACGCAGCACTTGCCGGTTACCAGTACACAGAATCTCACGTCATGAGCGCGTCTCACGGGTCACGTAATTCTTACCACTGGCACTTCCAGGGCTGTGGTGCCCGACTCTCCCTCTGGCAGCAGGGAGGGGAGCGAACGCTCCAGGAGCAGGCACCTCACGGACCCAAGCCCTCACGGGGGGACCTGCTGCTCTCAGGGTACAACAGTCCCCCCAGATGAACAGGAGAGACAGGCGAGGCTGCATCAGAACCCAGGTGACAGGAAATCAGGGCACGACTGGCACTGCTTTTCTTCGAGAGGGTCTACGAGTCCAAGTTCCACCCTGGGCACGGCGGGTCCACCCGACGCCCCTCACCGTGCCTGCAGCCAATGGCCCAAACCGCAGCACTCCTTCCGGCGATGACGGCATCCAGAGACCCTGAGCCCCGGGGCTCACAAAGGAATCGCAGCCGCCACACGTAAAATCAGGAGCAGAAGGTACCTTCTGCCTGCCTTAGTGACAACTGTGGTAACATCCTCTATGTTGCCTATCTGGGATTAAAAACCAAAACTACTAACCTGGGTCCATTTGTGGTTGTCACTTGTTATTGAATGCACATCACAGATTAAAGTCTGGAAGAAATCAGAATTGTGAAAGCGCATCAGTGCACAGGCGCACAGCCCAGGAAGACGCTGCCTGAAGGCCGAGGCGCCCCTCACCTGCATCGTGGGGCGCAGCAGGATGTGCCGGCTCTGGCAGCCGGGGGGCTTCGTGAGGCTGGACTGCCGGTAGTCCCGGACCTCCGCGAGGACGCACCCACAGTGGAAGATGTTAGCCTGTTTCAAGTGAACGTATTTAAGTAAACGTCCTTTTCCAAGAGCCCAAATAAGCAAGTGTACTCCCAATGTTCGGGGTTCTTTACACACCTGTGTGATGTTTCTGGCCACTCAGACACTCTTAATCGGATTCACCACCGTATACATAAAACCCTCAAAAGGAACCATTTCC
>PVKM010028474.1:0-18277 GCA_004027735.1 Carollia perspicillata
ATCCTTCAAGTTTGATATGTCTTTTTTATTTTCATGCAGCTCAAAATACTACTTAGTTCCCATTTTTATTTTTTCTTGTACCTATTTATTATTTAGCAGTGAGATATCTAGTTCCAACTATTTGAGAATTCTCCAAATGTGTTTCTGTTATTGATTTCTGATTTCATCCATTGTGCTCAGAAAATAGATTTTGTATATTTCAAATCTTTTTATATTTACTGATACTTGTTTTATAGCATAGACTCTTGTGTATTTTGAACGGTGTTCTGTGTGCTGAGTATTTTTTAAGGCATACTTGAAAAGAGAATGCCTTCTTTTGTTGTTAGGTGGAATATTCTGTAACTATTAATTATTTGAAGCTGACAGTATATGTTCAGAACCTGAACTATTGGGCAGTGTAAGTGCTGAGATTTATAGATGTTTCTGTTGCTCTCCACGCCCTGGCGCAAGCATTTTACTTGAGGTTTTGACTCTAGTCTCTTGGGTAGAGATTTTCTGATCACTTTTCAACATTTCAACAGCAGCATTTTTCTACCTCCTAGAACAGTACAGTGAGCCGAGTTCCAACTCCCCCAAATTCTCAGAGTCTGTGGCCTAAGACCCCTTCCCTCCATAGGCATTAGGACTCCAGCTGCCGAAGGAAGCACCTCTTCTGTGTCACTCTGTGTATCATGGTGCACAAACCAGGTCTGCTATGACTACAGATTTTTGTCATTTCTATTCTCTGAAGATTTCCCTTTCTTGCTTTCAAACTTGGCTATCACTTTTTCTTAGCTTTTCAAATATTTTAAGTAGTAAATCTATATGTTCGGTGTGATATGAAGGAGGTTTTTTTATCTTCTCAGTCTAGCATCTTTACTGAAAACTCTCAATCCATGTTTTAAAAAGTTTTTTAAATCTTGGCTGTGGTTATTTTAAATTAGAAAATTAAAATTTAAATCAATATATTTGACAAGGTGACATCAATCCCATTAAACTTTTGTGTATAATTTAGAATAATTAGACCTTTTTATGCCCCCTAAATCTATCTCTAAGAAATCTTTGAATGGTAGTTTAAATACTGTGTCATTTGATAATATTGTAAAGCATTTTTATTCATGTTTAGATATGGTTTGGTTCTTCTGAGATTAAAAAAGAACTTAGATGAATTTCTGATTTGCTTATTGCTAGAATCAGGACAGAAATTTTGGGTATCTCCTCTACTTCAACTGCTAATGAACTATTGGCAATTACAAGAACAGGATTATGTCTCCTATGCTCAGGTCCTTTTGATGTTGGCATGTCAATAAAACTATATGACTTCTGATGCCTTGATTCTTCCACCCCTTCTATTCAAACTATTTTGAAAATTTAGTTCAAACACCAAGCTTCAGTGTCATCTGGACCACCTTTGGTTCATGTGTACAACTATGTAAATACATGCACACAGGCAGTAAAATACATTACATGGTGGAATATGATTATAAGGTTAGTATTTGATAATGCAGAGTATGTTTATATTAACTTTTACGATTATTATTAAAATCAAGTCACAGAACTCTAAATATTATTGAAGACTGGACTTCCAGAAATATCGTTTTAGGCTTTAGGATATACTTTTCAGCTGAGAACAGAAGCCTGTCTGGAAGATGGTTATTGCGTTAGGAGTGAAGCCAGATCACATGGGGTCATTATAAGCTTCTCAGATTTGTCCCGTGACAACACTCAGCCTCAGATTCTCCCTGGTCAGTTAGCGTGCCCTCCCAAATGGGCATCTCTGTCTAGGGGAGATCTTAAGAGTAGTAAATCAAATAAGACTAAGGATATTGTTTTAAGTTAGAGAGTTTCAATGAGGATGACATGGCAGTTCGTCTTAAATACCATTCCCTTTCTCTATTCTTCAGACACACAGTAATTCTAGATGAAATATTAAAGACATAACCAGAAAGACACAATTTGTCTCAAATATTATATATAATTCACTGTATATGACATGGAACAGCTGTATAAGGTGGTGAAGTAGGGTAAAATTCTGGTTTTCCAGTCTTCAGGACAGACAGTGGCAGCAATACCTGGAAGTTTAATAGGGACAAGATGTGCCAGAGTAAGTCAGATCTGGAGCCTAGTATGTGCTCCTGCTTACAGAAGGAGGTTGAAAACTGCTGGCTTTCTGTTTCGGGCTGCAGCCTTCTAGGACATTTTTAGCTTAGGGAGGAGGAGGAGAAAGACTGACCCTCAAGTTGACAAACTGACTCAAACCATTGGTTGGCTCACTGGCTGGATCTGCTGGTATCACCAGTATTCCCTGGAGCAAGAGTCCCAAAATGCCACTTTAAAACTTGAATGTAGAATAGGAGCCCAGCATATCAGGCAAAAGGAATCACAAAAGTACAGATCCAGAGGACAAAAGAAATAAAAAAAGAACAAAGTAAACTGGTAGATTCATTTATCCTTCAAAAACATTTACTTCCTCCTTCCCTCCATTAAGAACTATATTCCCTCATGTCTCATGTGGACTTAGTTATGTGATATTCTTAGGCCAAGGGGACACTAGCAGATGTGATCAAAGCAGAAGCAGAAATTGTGCTTGGAAGGTTGGCCTGTCCTCTAGTCATGGCCTTGAAAATGTGAGGATAAAGAAATGCAAAGCAGACATGGAGCCAAGCCCAGACAAACATCTTTTAGATCCAAGTCTGCCACTGTTGACTGGCACATCAAGGAAAAAGAATAAATGAGTATTTTAAGCCACTGAGATTCGGGGTACTTGATTACCAATCATTGTGATTTTACTAAAGACACTCAGAAAAAACAAAAAATCCCTCTTAAAATGACTGCATACCCCCAAATCTAAAATGTATGTTGAGTCTGCAAACACATGTAATTCTTATAAAGAAATGAAAGAAAGCAATAAATTGGAAAATGAAAATCGCTTCTAATGACTTCTAATCAGTACCATAAATTAATGAAATTAATTTACAATAGTTTTACAAAGCCTTTAAAATAATTATTTTGGAATGTTAAAATAGTTTAATAACTGTTTAAAATAAGACAATTCAAAATAAAAATAAGAAGAAATAAAATGATTGAGCTGGATAGACAAATACTATGACTCTTGGAAATATAAAGTGCAGTATCTGAAACTTTACAAATCAACGTGAAGGATAAACTCTGAACTAAACGGAGTTGAAGTCTATCTCATTGTCTCAGCTGATTTTAACACAAAGTGGAAAAGCGGGAAAATGCCGTTTATAAAATGAGAAGTGTAGAATGAGAAATTCATATACATGCATTTTTCTATACATTGTTTAAAAATAAACTTTCAGAATTTTAAAGACTTAAGAATGTGCACCTCAGAAAACTTTGTAGGATACCTAATATAAATAAAGAAAAATTCACACTAGACATAATTACAGTGAAATTAAAGAATATCAAAGGTAAAGGGAAAAAAGTCTAATGCTTATATAGCAGTGCTCACAGAACTTTCTGTAATGATAGAAATATTGTATCTTTGCTGTCTGTCTAGTAAATAGCCACTAGAAACATGTGGTAATTGAGTACTTGACATGTGACTAGTGAAATTATTGAGGAACTAAGTTTTGATTTTTTAAAAAAATATTTTGACTAATATTGTAACATGTAAGTAGTGGTTACTGTATGGGACCACAGAGTTCTACAGAAAAGAAGATGGAAAAGCCAATGAGGCCAACTGCTGACCTTTCACAGGCTTAAATGGATACCAGTGAGCAATGAAACTAATCTTCAATTTGCTGGGGGGAAAAACTTTCCACACATTTTTTTTTATCTAGGGAAACAACCACTCTATTGTGTAAGTACAACAAGGGCCATTCCAGGTATTTGATACAGAAACACATTGCACTCAGACTTGCACATAGACCCTTTAGATTTGTTTAAGGCATCCAGAGAATTCTCTTTTTGGTGAGTGGATACTGAAACATTGCTACAGTTATACATTTTTAATAACAATGGGCACAGAACGTTTAGGTCAAGAGAGTCATTAGCTATATATATAAATAGTGTGTCCTCAGGAAAAATAAATTTCTTTAGCTATTTACATATCCATACTATATATCATAATTTTGACATTAAACAGAGACAGACTACCTTTTAGAACATTTTAGATCATTTCAAGTCAAATTCAACTTTGAATATGTGCATGTTTATTTCAGAACTTATGCATATGAAATACAATACAAAGTGGTTGAAACAGGTCTATAACATACACAAAATGAAGATTTTTATCTACGACTACAGTAAAATTGATATTAAATACAAAGACATACAAGAAAGAGGGCAAGCCATAATATTTGATAAAAAGCAATAAGTTACCATGTATTATAAGAATACTAATCAAAACAATTTTGATGTTTTGATCAAACATCAAAACTAATTAAAATGCTTCTAAATAGAACTCTAATATCTAGCAGCAATAATAGAATCACAAATGAGCTTACTTATTGAAGGATTACAACGTGCTAGGGTTTCTCATTGCACTCAGAAGGACAGACACATGCCCGATTAATTCATGGTTAACTGTGCATACTGTTTAAATAATTTATTAATCAATTACTTTTTAGAGAGAAGGGAAAGAAGGAAGAAAAGAGAGGGACAGAAACATCGATGTGAGAGAGAAACATCAATCGGTTGCCTCTTGTATGTGTCCTGACTAGGGACAAAACCCAGAACCCAGGCATGTGCCCAGACTGGGAATCAAAACGGCAAGCTTTTGTTTTGCAGGATGATGCCCAACCAGCTAAGCCATACCAGTCAGGGTGTGTTTAGTTTTCTTTTAAAGGGTCACCTGAAAGAATATAATTAGATTATATAATTTCCAAAACAGGAGAGAGAAAAATAGTTTAATAAAAATTCATACAATCAAAAGGTCAACGGAGTTTAAAAGAAAGGAAATTAAAAACATAAACTACAAAAAAAGCTAAAATGAAGTGGTAAGAAAGAAATTATCACTCATATATTAACCAAGATAAAGTGGTTTAACAATATTTACATTTTAACAAAATAGACTTTAAGTGGAAAACAACATAAGAATGAAATGATATTGTATACACTATTTAAAGGAACAACCTGACAAGAAAATATAGCTATCATTAACTTGCATGTACTTATCAACATAACATCAAAGTATGTATCTCAAAAATAAATAAAATTGGAGGTTGGTTTCCAGAATGGTGGTGTGAGGTACTCAGGAAACATTCTCTCCCAGATAAACATCTTCTAAGCCAATCAAAATTAGCAAAGGCTATCATCAAATTTGGAAAGATTCTATATAACAAAACTTACAGGAACTCAATAAGAACAATGAGAGGCCACGGTGTTCCAGCTCCAACTGTATCCCTCTCCAACAGCTCTGCCTGACAAAAGGTTTCAGCTGGAAAACAGGTTTAGCTAATACTCTAAGGCCACACATCTGACGGTGACATAGAGATTGAGAACTCAGCCTGTCTGAATCCAAAACTGGCCTCATTATACTGTATTGTCTCTCCCCTGCAAACTCTAAGGTGGTATGAACACATTCTCTTAGAGTTAAAAGGTTCCAGTTTTTGTTCTGCCTTCTAAATTGAAATTTTGTGGCAGCTTCCTGTGGTTCCAAAAGCATGCCTTGGAGGAATGGAAAACCTCTGTCAGACTTGCTTGATAAACTCGAAAGCTTACTAATATAAAGATTGTCAAAAGCACTTATTTCTGAGTTTCCTAGAAAAATTTTTTTAGAGCATAAAGATAAAATATATCATTACTAAGTTAAGAAAAATAAGGGAAAGGGAACAAAGAAATAATAATTACATTACATAATATTTAATGACTTTTACCAAATAAAATATGTTACTGATATTTACTATGTAAAACTGAAAGTATTACATAGTCTAATATTTAAAAAATTAAGTACTGCTGTATTATATAATTATTCTCAGTTTATACCAAGGGAAAAAAACCCTGTTGAATTATAACTTAACAATCATGCTGAATAGTGTTTTCACATCTACCTGTGTCTGACATCAAGTTTGTATTCTTAGTCATTGTGGAACACAAAAAAGAATCTATTATAAAAATATACAAACTACAAACGTGACCCAAATATTAGATTAGTTCTTCTATGTCTTCAATTTCTTATATTTGTGTCGATTGATAAATGTTTGCATTAAAAATATCACTCTGATTATTCCAGCTTTTGAAGCTGGGCATAGTATGATATAATAATAAATAGCATTTATTCAGGATTTATTGCATGCTAGGTAAGATGCCATGTGAGTAGATAGTAGCAATTTAGAGTTCTAATCCCTCTGCTGTCATACTCAGTATACACATGCTGTTTGTAAAAATAGCAGTAAATTTAGGAAATTATGAAAATTAAAAGAACTTTCCTTTTAACTTTTCAGCATTTTAAGATGAGGTGTTTTGTGACTGTACTGAGCATTTAGAGATTAGATAATATGAGACTATCTTGAAGTGAACAAATTAGATTAAAGGTATTCATTCTATCTCTAGAAAAACTTGACGACGGTAATCTCATGCTATTCCTAAAGTCCATCTAAGTCTCTCCAACAAACCATTTTCATTCCTAGGTTTAGCACTAATTCTACAAATAACCCAGTATACCGAGTGTGACTACAGAAGGAGTAGAATTCTCCATAGAAATTTTATAACATTCTGCATAAAGCCTAACATGGTAGCTTCTTCGCTTTGATGACCTTCGCATGGAATTGGAGTTGCTGGCTCCATGGGCCAAATGGACAGGAAGAGAAAACTTCCGGCTCCAAAAAAAGACTCGGAAGACTCATTTAGATGGAAAGAAGCATTATTACAGATGTCCCCATTTTCCTTTGTTGCCCACCTCCACCCAGCCCTCACCACCTCCTCTGGCCATCACCACACTGTAGTCTGTGTCCATGGGTCATGCATACATGTTCTTTGGCTGATCCCTCCACCTTATTTTATCCAGTTCTCCCCTTGTCCTTCCCCTCTGACAGCTCTCAGTCTCTTCCATGTACCCATGCCTCTGTTTCTATTTTGTCAGTTTATTTTGTTCATTAGATTCCACATGGGAGCAAGATCATATGGTATTTGCCTTTCATCGACTGGCTTACTTCCTTTAGCACAATAATCTCCAGGTCCATCCATGTTGTTACGGAAGATAAGAGTGCCTTTTAATGGCCATGTAGTGTTCCATTATGTAAATGTACCAGAACTTTTTTATCCACTCATCTACTGATGGGCACTTGGGCTTTTTCCAGATCATTACAGATATATTTACCTTTATAAAGTATGATTGATGACGCATTTTAAAATTTATAATATTATTAATTAGCCTGTGGTACATGCGAAGAGTTTCAGAGAGACTTTGTTTTCTTTACTTGCCTTTCTTCTTCCTTCCTACCTGTCTGCTTTTTTACTTTTCTCTCTGTTTTCTCTATTCTTCTGATCTTTCATTCTTTCTTTTTCTCTTTATTCCATTTTATTTATTAACCTCATTCTATTTTTCGTTAACTTATTTCAAAGGATTTCTTTGTAAAATAGTTATCTGATATAGGTTGTCTGTATCTATACAGTGATAAGAAGTGGATTAATCTTATTTTTGCTTTTGAATCTACTTCCTGAGAGCCCTTTACTGTGCCACCAAAGAATGGTATCCTTAAATGGCATATAGGTAAGAAAATTTATTTCCTTTTGTCAACACCTATGTTTCAATTTCTCCATATAGGAGGCATAAAATACAGTTCCAATTATAGTAACTTTGCATACTGTAAGACACAGATATATACACTGAAACATAATTCTACATAAAGAAAACACTTGATAAAGTGTACCTAGTCTATAAAGTTGGTGGTACTCCTGTTTATAGCCCTAGGATATGCCACTTAGAAACTATAAATTTCATACAACAGGTGAAGCTATGGGAGTCAAAACACTACCAACTAACCCATGCTCATAATACTCAAGAGAGAAGAGCTATAGTAATTTACTGTCCATGTGGTTCAGCCTCTCTCAAAGCCCTTAAGTTAATCTAGAGTGAGATAGT
The DNA here is from genome assembly GCA_004027735.1 of Carollia perspicillata. NCBI lineage: Eukaryota > Metazoa > Chordata > Mammalia > Chiroptera > Phyllostomidae > Carollia > Carollia perspicillata. The sequence goes on from PVKM010028474.1 coordinate 8,030, forward strand.
ATTAAGTACTGGCTCCTTTTTTTATTGGGGAATTTGATATTTCACTCTCAAGATGTTTTCCTCTGAGATTTGAGAAGCTAGTTCTTAAGAACAGCCTCATGAAAGAAATGAATCTATGTTTGAAGAAAGAGTGTGAATGTCTCCTTGTGTTTTAAAAATGATTTATTGGCATCTAGGGGTCCCTGGAACTTTCCTTTATTCCAGAACATACAAATCTTCTATGTAAAAGGTAGTTTAAGCCCTGAGCATGTTTTCTATGGCTGGTTTAAAGAACAGCAAAAGTATAAAATTATTTAAAGACCATGACAAGTGAAAGGAGAAAATTCACTATAACAGTTGACATGAAGGATGACTTGCAGCTTACTTTTTAGAAATGCTTCAAATTTGAAAAGTTTTTTTAATGTAAATTTTCATGTCTGATGTGAGGAAGTGGAGGGGGAAAGGAAAACAAAAACAAAAACAAAAGTCCTAGTTGACTTCTCTGGCTTCTTGACTTTTAATGGTCACACTCCAACTGACTAATGTGATGACATGAGCTTCAAAGAGTTGAACAGTGAGTGACAACAAGCTCATTCAGATAAGTGGCATGTTGGCGAGTAACCATAGGAGAACAGAGATCATCTGATATGACATGATCTATAATTATGAGAACATGAAGGCCCAGGTATTCATTCTGAGATAGTGATGAAACCTCAGTAACAAAACTAGGACTGGGAAGAGTTCAGGTTGAAGTGGTTGAATGGAAGATGGGGAGGGAAAAGGAAGGGAGAATGATATAGAGACTAGCAACTCAAGAAAGGAATCCCTGAAGAAGTGCAAATTGCCAGTTATTAAAATAGTGGCAGGGATGTAAAGAACAGCATAGGGAATATAGTGAAAAACTATGCATATTGAACAAACTATACATATTGCAAAAGCTATGTATGGGTCGGATGGGTACTAGACTTACTAGGGTTATCTTTGTAAGTTATATAAATGTCTAATCACTATGTTGTACACCTGAAACTAATATAATATTGTATGTCAACTTTAATTGAAAAATAAATTTTAAAAAATACAGAAATCCCTACAACCCGCCCCCCCACCCCATGCAGTATTAAGGCTGTCCTTCTACTTAGAGACATGAAAGCAACCAAATGTCAGCCAGGAGACACTTGGGAGAAAATAGTTACCAGTTGAATTTTTAATACAGAGCTATGGAAAGAAGTGGGAGAGGGGAAAAACAATAAACAGGACTAATATCTGCAATGACGTTTTGAGAGTAAAGGAGGCTATGGAAACACTCACCTACCCTACATATGCAGTAATGATATTTTTTTCCAGTCAAGGCTACTTGGATTGGTCCTTGTTTCTCTCTGTCTCTCTGTCTCTCTCTCTCTTTTTTCTTACTTTACCACGATATCTGGGGCCAGAAACTTAAGCTGGCTCTTATGCAATGCCAGTTATTTTGTGTGACATGTAATGTTTACTCTGTTTTTCTTCTTTTTTGGTTCCTGTCTTTGAACCTCTTGTCTCAATAGAAACATTTGTGATAGAATAAGGGTATGACCTATCTTAACAGTTCTTTGTTTTCTTACTCCCATTAACACGAGCAAGACAAGTACAGAGGTGACAGACATAGCATCTCTTTTGTATTGCTTTTCTCCTATTCATGACTCCAGATGAAATCAGAAACAAGAGGTCAGCTACATGACTGTGTTTCTTTATGAGTCTTATATTTTATCTTTAGCATATCAAATGTTCTTGCTTTCCTTTCCTTCCTTCTTCCCTCCCTCCCTTCCTTCTATTCTTCCTTCCTTTCTCCCTCCTTCTTTCCCTCCTTTCCTTCCTTCTTTCCTTCCTCCTTTCCTTCCAGTCTTCAAGGGTGGGAAAATTTATCTACATCCTAGAGGCCAACCACAAAGGAGACAGAAATCATATGAAGAGATAATTGCTTTTTGAGCTGAATTTTAAGCACAATATCACAACAACAGTTAAGAAATAAAGAAGTAACAAAGATTCTTTGGAAGTAAGAGTAAAATGAACTTCCACTAATCTTTGCTACTTTTTCTTTGAGAGCTATTCTGTCCTGGCATTCACCTATGTATACAAAATTTTATTAAAATTAAATGAATGATGCACCTGTAACAGGGTGCAACCAAGAGGGGGGCCCCAAATAGGGATTTGTAATGGGGTCCAGAACTCAAGGTGTCCGGGAAATATTAGAAAAATGTATATAGGATGTTCTCTCCTCACTCCCACAGGTCTGAGGTGGAGGAATGAGACACATGAAGCAGGAATGTTCAGAGCTGTTCTATACGGCAACAGCTTTACAGCTAACCTCTGGCGTGGTCATTTAACTTATCTATAACCTTCAACTGGTTTCATGGATATGTTAAATAGCTGTGGCCATGCTTTGAGCCAGGGTGATGAAAGTGACTTCCACCCAAGATGTAACTGGGAAGCAACTCCCCTTGGTTACAGCGCCTGCATAAGAGCTTGGAGATGATTGGCTCCATGCCATGGAACCACACCTGCCCAGACTCATTATGGCAGCCCAGAAAAGCTGGAAGAATACAAGAATGCTGGCAGGAGTAACTGATTGTAGGAGGACATATGGGGAGGTCAAGGCAGAGTGCAAAGAGAGGGTGACAGCTTCTGGGGTACATGCTTCTATTAGAGGTCTGAGGATAGAGCACCTTTTAGTTCCTGGGCTAGGACCAGATTCATCAATAAACCAAAAGAGCTGGGTTTTGGTAAACAACCTCCCCCACCCAGGGGTCTTATCTAAGACATACATAAGGCATAGGAACGCTGGGAGGCAGGAGAGACTGCTAATCACAAAGGCTGTTGGGGAAGTAATATCTGAACTTATATTGTCTGTGACTCTGTGAATTACTACCTAGGGCACATGCTTCCATGAGGGGAATAGTGTCAGGCTAAGGTTCCTGCTGGTCACTTGGCCGAATGAAATGGATCCGGAGGTGACAATGCCATGAATTAACTCAGCTAAGTTCTAAACACTAGCTACATTAGAGGAAAACATTGATAAATATAAATATGAGTGATTTATTTAGTCTACAAAACTTGGTGGACATAGGAATTCATAAATGCCTTGCAATAAATCTACAGTGCATCAAAGATTTGTGTATGATATGGTTTTATAGTATCTATCATTAATCAAATAATACTGTATTTTTAACTGACTATTTAATTTTCAGATGAGACCAATGCTAAGCTCAATAGCATTGAGCTTACATTGAGCTTACATTGAGCATTGAGGTACATTGATCATCTTAAAAATTCTCCAGAGAGAACACTAATGCACTAATGGTAATATTTTCTTCAATAGCTACTCCAGTGATAAACTTCCATTATTTTGATGTGAAATTTAGCACTATTTCTTACTGTGCCTTCTCCTTTGCCTCTATTGTGCAATAATCGAAGTTTGCCATTGAGATTTGAAATTTGCTGGGTTGGTATAGTTATTTTGACTAATTGATCATGCCTTCAAGTTCTTTTTAATTAAAGGGATATTCATTCATTCTTATGTATAAGACTGACTTAAATTCAATTGAGAAGCACATGGCATGTTCAGTATACAATACTGTATGCCGTATACCTCATGTGCGAGTGTTTATAATAATTACATGAAGACTGTGCCTGCATTAAATCAAAATACTTTCTAAAGTGCTCAGCTTATGAAACTGATTGTCTAGCATCACACAAAGAAAACAAGTTGTATGAGTGACTGCAACTCACAAAAACTTTTGAATTCCATCAGAACATATTACATATTGAAGCAGAGTGACAGCACATAGCAGCATTGCCTTATGCTTTATTACAATGGCTAATTTTAGCCCCTAACCTAATTTCTGGTGGCCTTGTCTAACACAGTCGGGAAAAATAGGTATTAGTTTCCACCTTGCCATGAACTCACTGGGGATGCCTCAACTTTTTCAAAAATAGAGCCAATATCCAGTTACTTCAAAAATATACTTTGGCAATACCGGAATTTATTTCAAATTATTTCTACAAGAAGAAGCCTGAGGATCATCTTCCATTATCAGGTGCTCTTATGCGTTTTGAACATACTTAAAATTATATGTGATATTTAATTAATACTAGATCAAGTCTTTTTAAAAAATGTATTTATTTATTTTTTTAGAGAGAGAAGGGGAAGGAAAGAGAAAGAGAAAGAGAAACATCAATGTGTGGTTGCCTCTCATGCCCACTCCACTGGGGACCTGGCCCACAACCCAGGCATGTGCCCTGACTGGAAATCGAACCTGCAACCCTCTGGTTCACAGGCCGGCACTCAATCCACTGAGCCACACCAGCCAGGTCTAGATCAAATCTTTATAAAGTTATAATCCAGAGTTATGATTTAGAAATCACTTGACTTTTTGCATTAAATTTGGTGAGTATTCATAATGGATGGGATGGGTGTAGGGTCATTTGCGGGAAATGTGTATAGTGATAAAGATGTCTAGAATATTCTCCAACATAAGGGAATATGAGGCCCAGATTTCCTAAGGCAAATAAGAATAACAAAAATTATGTTTTTGACCAAATATACATGGATGGATGGATGAAGGAAAGAATTGGGTTCTAGTGTATGATCTTCCGGGGCTTCAATTACAGTATGAAAGCACTGTAGCTCTAATAGATTATTTTCAAAATGTACTTCAAAGCCTCAACTATACATTGTGGTTTTTGGTAGATTAGCTTTTGTCATTCCTCATCTAGGCTGGCTTGTGCTCATTTAATCACTTTTATCATTAACGAAAACAGAGTAAAATGACATTTCTACATTATGCAAGAGTCCGTGGTAGGCAAAAATAATAAAATGCTCAGTCCATGAGTTGCCAGTTTGGTTCATATTCCATAAAAGCACCCTCTGTCATTTATACTATTTGAAATTCTTCCATAGTGTTTCTCCTTAGGAAAATGTTTTCCCAGCACACTGGGTTTTTTGTTTGTTTGTTTGTTTTGCCAGAGGAAAGTATGAGTTAATTTCTTGCCACTTCTGTTCATGGTCCTACTTTCATTTACATTAAATGCATTCTATAAATCCTACAGGTTTGTTTTGGATTGTTTATAGACATACTGGGAAGAAAAGGAAATGATTTGCTAAGCTGGATTTCAGTAATGGAGTAATCAAAGACTTTCATAGGGTTCTTTTTATTTCTTACTTATGATTTATAGTTGTGCCTTTAACTGCCTGCGAGGTACATGAAGGAGCATAAGCCAGGAAACTATGAAAACATACATAAATATTTATTCAAATGCATTATTTTTGCCTGATAACAATGCTTTTCTTTTGTTGCCTCTGTTGCAGCGTATTTTTCAGAGCAACTCACCTAAGTTTTTTTTCTCTGTTTTGTTTTGCCTTTATTCACTCTGCAAATTACTAGAGAAGAGGTAGAAGTTTCTCTCTCCCAGAAGAAATGGCACTCGCTGCAACTTTATCATGCGGTAACTTGAAAAGCATGGGGATGTGATGATGATACTGCTGCTATTGTTTCCCAAAGAGCACAGGTGAGAGGCAAAGCAAGCGAACAAGCAGGTCACACTTCCAGGCCTGCCTTCTACATAACCTGGAGCGCGAAGAGAGTCCGGCCCAGATCTGTAATTCATAGTACTGTTTTCCAAAGTCTGTGTGTGTTCACATTTTATTCTTTAATAATCTCTCTAGAGAGATTAATGTTATATCCAACATTAGTACCAAACAATGGATTAAAAAATAAAAAAATTCCAAAAACAGCAAACACTAAAAAACTGTTTTGACTTCGGTGTACCAGTTTGATTGGATTAACCTATTGTTTTGATGTTGTCAATATGAGCCAGAATAAGGATATCTATGGCCCTAGTGAGAAGCCACAACACCCCTCTCTTCATGACACAAATGGAGACACTGTGGACAGCTGTTAGTAACACTGTGGACCCGGACAGAGGCTGAGCACCTGCATTAACAGCAGGGGTAAGGCGCTAGTGTTCTGGAAGCAGAATGCCTGACTTCAGTCTATGGCTCTGCCACTCTTGAGCCATGTGATTCTATACAAGTGACATAACCTTTCTCGGACTCAATTTCCTCCTCTGTAAAATATGATTATTGCCCTGGCTGGTGTAGCTCAGTGGATTGAGCGTGGGCCTGTGAACCAAAGGATCACAGTTCGATTCCCAGTCAGGACACATGCCTGGGTTGCGGGCCAGTTCTCATCAGGGGACACACAAGAGGCAACCATACATTGATATTTCTCTCCCTCTCTCCTTCCCTTCCCATCTAAAGATAAATAAATAAAATCTTTAAAAAATGTGATTATTGCCAGGATCTACCCTAGTTTTGTTATTGGGATCAAATGTGCTACCATTCAACTATCAAAAGGCTTAGTACAATGCCAGGCACTTGGTACTCTTAGTAAAATTAGCTAACATCACTAAGCAAATGCTCTCTCACTAAGGATTTTTTTACAATTGACTGACATCTCATCCGAGAGTATCAGTTAGATATCCAATAATTATGTCCAGAAGAACAGTGAGTCTATTGACATTGAAGGCAGTGTTGGTGAAGATGCTAGAATATAAAACAATCTCCTTGGTGATTAAAGCAAACAACTCTGCTGACTCACTAAAGCTAAAAATAATGCAGCATATGACTTAGACAAGAAAATGAAATTGGTGGGTGTTAGAAATGTTTAACCATCTCTGATTTTCGGTGGATGAGAAAGTGTTACCTTGGGCAGAGACACAGACATAGCTGGGCTCAGGGCAGAGCACTGCAAAGGTCAGAAATCTCACTGCTTGTGAAATCTTCTGAGAGGAATCCTGGGTTACACATCACCCTATTTAACAGCAGAATTCCCAGATGGAATGGAAAGTTTTTGTAGTTGACGTTGTTGTTGTTCAGTACACAGGGTCCAGCAGAAGTAAGGCCTGCTTGAGTGTGGTTGGGAGGGTAATAATATGGAGGTGATGATGTACAGCTTTAATTTGAACACTTCACCTAAAATGTCATATAGTGTGCTTGAGTATGATATTGGTATGTTACAGAATTACATGCTTGTGATGTTGTAACAAAAGATTTTGTAATAAAAAGGGGGCATTATTTGTGCCAGACTCTCATGATGCTTGAGTACTCATTGCTGAACATTGGCTATTTGGCTTCAAGTGATATTTTTAATGTATGCCAGTTTTCATGGGAGCGTGATATAGGAGTAAATATTTCAACAACCGCAGCAACAAGCACAAAAACAGTCCCACAGAGAGTTTGTATTCCCAAATACATGTTAATGTCAATAGCTATTGTTTTCCTGCAGTCTGGCCCAAGTCATTCTTTATTTTCTGGTGGTTGAGATCATAATCAGACTTCTCTGTGGCAGTATTCAATACTACAAAATAGTGGAGCAGCCTCTATTTTCTAAGATAGAGGCAATAAACATTTTTGAACATGCAAGAGCTCAGAAGATATAATTACCATGAGACTTCCTGAAGACTCTGTTAGAGGTTGATATTCAGGCAATCAAGAGATGAATAGAAAAGCTATAGTGAAAGATCCAGTGAAGGTTAAAGCTAAGACACTAGAACTGTAAAGTTCTAATTACAACAGGAAGATCAAGTATAAGGACTGCACGACTAATAGTCAAACAAATGTAGGAAATGTAGTTATAAAACAGAATGTAAATGCCACACAAGTCTTGACAGTGAATAAATTATGTCACCAAGAAAAGTTAGGAATACAGAGAGAGGGGGTGCAAGAAAGAAAGTGTAAGTGTGGTTATTTTTTATTATCATGGATCAAAATACACACTTAGAACAGATAACTCTCAAAATAGAAATAGAAAGCCATTTAACAGTAAAAAGCTGACTACTAAGAAAGGTAATATAATCTGCAAGAATTGCTGGTGAAGGAGAGAAGGAAATGGGAAAGAAGAAAATCATTCCATGTACTAACTTAATCACCGTTTCTCTAGTATGTCAAAAGGGACTGTGTAAGTGAATAATTAAGTGTACGATTTTGATAAAGCTTACAGTCCTTTTATTAAATTATGATCACAGGAATAACAACTTGAAGATCACACTTCCTTTAATACTAGGGAAAAAAACCCTTGCAAATTACGACGTCAGAAGAAACACACAAACACACAAAAGCTTGCCCACACACTGTCATCATCTGCTTTCCTGTCTGCACTCACACTTTATCGTGTCTTTTGGCCAATAAGGATTTCCATTTTTTAACTTCCAATGGAATTATGCATTTAACAGTGTAGTATAAAATGGGCAGCAGAGTGCATGCTCCCATTTGAAGAAAAAATGTTAAAAAATGATTGCATGCATGTTAAATATTCCAGATGCATACCTCCAAACAGTATGACAGTTTACTTTAGGGAAGGGAACTGAGTCTAGGGTTAGACGTGGGGAGGAAACTGTATTTTAGACCCCTTTTTCATGTTTTCGAATGTTGTTGCATTAGAATTTATTGGCTTTAAATTGAGTAAAATTAATTTAGAGAAAAATAAGATGTATTTGATTGCATTATTTATGACCTTAATGAAAATGATTCATTAGAATGATTTGCATGGAGTATGTTGAGAGAAAAATGGGGAGGGGGAAGGGTGAAAAAGGTGAAAAATTGAAAAAAAGAAAAAGAAAACATAATTATAGAAACATAGACATGTTTTTAATAAGTTTTTATGTGCTTGAGGTGATAGATGAAGGCAGTGGGAGTAGAAAATTTTTTAAGATAGGCGATAAGATAAATATAAATAATGGATAAAGATAGACAATACTTTAATATGTTTTTACTAAAAATGATGACATTGGTTTAGAAACACTAATTTTTTACAGGAATTAGATAAAGGTATTTGCTATCCATTAAGGCTACTCCTCCTTCTTGGCAATAAGACTGCTTTATCTGTACCCATTTCTATAGTCAAAGGGGACAGGAAAGATAATTGAATAGATCCAACAAAGCTGCATGACCACAGGAAAAGGCCGTCCTGGTGTGGCCGACAGCATGTGTGCTGTGTCCACCCTGCTGTTCTCGCTACTCTGAGATTCCACGAACATTCATAGTGCGTGCTGGTTGGGAGAGCGCAGGGATGAGGGAGTGACAGGACACATTCTGTAGTTCTAGCCCTAGAAAATAAATGGAAAATGATTATACTGTGAAAAAGAAAGATGGGGGAGAGTTCTATTTCAATATCTATAATTATGTAGAGATTTAGTTTGCTTTCCTTTCCAACATATATTTTAATTTTGTAGTTTACCTCTCACTGTTGGGAAATTTATTTTTCTTATTGTATCTGTCTCTCACCAACCAATTCACTCCCAGCCTAAGCCATGGCTAGCCACATCCAAATGTCTTCCTCATGCCTCTCCTCTTTTTTTTTTTTTGATGTACTATTCTATTGCTTATTTCTTCCATTGTGTGAAAATCATTCTACTCTCTCACCAGTGAGCTCTCTACCTTCTTTCACTCCAATCTCATTTTCTGACCTCTCAACTGACAACACAGCCAATTGGGTGGAGTTACTGCATATTATTTTGATAGATAAATGAGTCAAAATTTTAGCACCTAAAAGAGTGCCTGAAAATTAAGCACAAACCCCAGGAGAGTGGCCAAGGGGATAATGGTGGAAAGAAGGGGCAGGAACTAATTAAAGGGCATGTATGAATGACCTGTGGCACGGACAATGATGTGGGAATTGACTGTGGGAGTGCAGGGTGGGACGGGCAGAGGAGGGCAAAGGAGGAAAGACTGAAACAATCATAATAGAATAACAATAAAAAAATCTTAAAAGGAAAGGAAAAATCTTAAATCAAAAAGCAGCTGGTAAACATTATTTTTAAAAATGAATAATAAAACAAGAGAACTAGATTTTGATTTAATTGAAGGCAGCTTTGTTAACAGAGCTGTCCAACACAGAACCAGAATATTCTTTCAAAGTATTACATGTTTTCATTCTGGGCAACTAACTTCCTGTTTACTATGATAAGATTTCTGTATTAAATAGGCAGTTGCTCTGAAAATCCTTTCCAAACCTTAACCGTTTATTATCATTGGATTCATTCTCTATTTATCACTGAACTTGAGTGTTATGTCTGAATTGCTTGTACAGTTAACTTGATTATAGTAAGTTTATTCACTTTTTATCTAAGATATTATTCCTATATGAAAATAATTTTAACTTTAAAAAGTAAAGTTCAACAAAACAAACCAATGAGCAGAAAAATATTCAGAGACATGGAAATAAATAACAAATGGAC
>PVKM010028475.1:0-18261 GCA_004027735.1 Carollia perspicillata
CACGGTTTGGCAATGGTGGTAAATGATTTGGAATTTAACTTTTTATTATATGTGAGATTCATTTAAAAATTAGAAGTATAAGAAAATGAAATGAGAAATGACTTTTGATAAAAATGTATTTTTTGTGTGCTTACAAAAAATTTTAAGTGCTCATTATATAAAAAAAAAGACTGTTAAAAAAATATGCAATATAGACAGTGAATGTCCTCCATAGCCTTACCCTGAGACATTTTTTTCCTGTGGAGAAAAATAATACAGAAGAGAGAGGAGAGTGTGTTTGTAGAAATGGTGTGACTTTAAATGTCAGTATACATTGCCAAACTCTCCTCCAAAAATAATACCTTGTCGTCATTTTTTAATTTATAATTCTAAGGCCAGTTGCAAAGACTGATAATGGCAGAGATGCTTTTATTTTAGAAAAATTTATGCCAGACTCTGCACTGAGTTTGTATTACGTGTACATATCTGTGTGTACACAAACACAGACAAGTTTTTATTTTAAGTGCTTTAATGACCCCCAAAAGCTGGTGTTTTCTTGCCCGCTTCAGAGCTGGGGAGGGAGCTTGGTGATGAAATCTCTTGGTCAAGGCTGTGAGGGTGAAGCCAAGGCCTTACCCAGGGCCATCTTCTTCCAGAGTCCTCACTCTTTTTGTGCTGTATCTCACTGTCTGACTGCAGAGGATTGCTGTTTTGTCTGTTTGCTTTGGTGGAAGGGAAATCTACAAGTCCTTAATGATATGGTTCCTCCTTACTTGCAATGCCACAAAGCGCAAATAAGCATGTCTTTCTTGTACGTTTCACTGTATGTTTCCTTATGGCGTAGGAAACAGAAGTGAAATAATGTCCTATAGAGAGGTAGATGATGCCAGTTCTTTATTACGATTTTCATTATACAGGCTACAGAACAAAACCTGTTTTCCTATACGGTTTTGTTATCTGGCATTTGATAGAAACTGAGACTCACTGGGTGGGTAGGGAGAAGCTCCTGGGTCAAAGGCAGTTTAGCAGCTTGTACAGGCAGTGACCCATGCCAGGGCATGAAGTGGTGGAATGAAGACCTGATCCAGTTTCTTCCTGGAATAGCCTAAGAGGTGTTTCTGGAGTAACATTCACTTGGAAGTGTTTCCATTCCCGTGGAATGACATTTAAATAATACATATTTGGCCCTGGCTGGTGTGGCTCAGTTGGTTGGAGCATCGTCCCCTAACCAACAGGCTGTGGGTTCAATTCCCAGTCGAGGCACATATCTAGGTTGTGGGGTCAATATCCCTGGTCCCAGCGTGTAGGGGAGGCAACCAGTGGATGTTCCTCTGTTGTATCTATGTTCTTCTCTCTCCCTCCCTCTCTCCCTTCCCCCCTCTCTCTCAAAGCAATACAGAAATGTCCCCAGGAGAGAATAAATTTTTTTTAATAAAATGAAAATAAAAAACATATTTGGCCTTCAGGGTATGTAAGCGTCTATGTTTAGGGCCTGGTTCGGCACTTCAGAGCACTGCCAGGAAGGGGAACAAATATAAAATTAATTCTATGGCAGAGTGCGTTGAGTTCATTCTCGAGATGATGCATGTGAGGCACTTACCTTGGTGCTGAGCACTCAGGGTGAGCTGCGTTTTTGTGTGTGGAAGGGAGTCATGTGAGGCTCCACAGAAAAGGTGACATTTGACCTGGGTCTTGGAGGGTAGGCAGGGAGCCCACCAAGGCACACCCCCTCGGGGGCTATGGGATGTAGGTTGCATGAGGCTTGGAGTGAATAGGGATTATCTGAAGGTGTCTGTGAACCATGCTAAGTGACGGGAAGGCTTTTAAATAGGTCAGTGATATGATTAGCACAGAAGTGTTTTCTTGTGTTGGGCTTGTTCAGACTTTCTTCTTACCCAGTGTCTTTCTCTCTCGGTGGATCCATCATCTGGGAACCTTACTCTGCCTGAATCTGTATCACACCATTTTAGAGCTCCTCACTCCAAAAGTTGGTTTTCTTCCCCAAACCCCTCCCCAATTGAGGTGTTTACATTAATTGTATACCTGTTGTTGTTGTTGTTGTTATGTGTGTGTGTGTGTGTGAAGGTGGCAGAGGAGTCCCATGGGCAAACCATGGCTCTTTGAAGGCTGGTGGCGGCTCCTGTTGGTTGGGTCCATTGGAGCCAAGTTCATCAGCCTCCGTGAGGCCTGATGCAGGTTGGTGTGGCGACTTAGTTAACCTTTGGGTATGTTTTGACAAGGCACCTGGGGGATCTAGCCCTTCTTGCTTGTAGAGAAAACGGCTGATGCAGGAGGCTTATTTATTTTACCTTTAAAGAGGTGACTATACTGGGGGGAAGTATAAGAATTATCCTTTAGTTGGAGTGCTGGAGGGGAGGCATTGTAATATCCTTTGGACAGTGTCTTTACAGCTGAGAGAGTGTAAAGAAGCTTCCAGAAATTAATGAGTTTCAAACCCACACTAGAATACAATGATGGGTGAGACTGTAGTGCCATCAGCTGTGGACTGTTTCTCAGATAATTGGATTCTTTAGGAGACATCCTGCATTAGGAAAATGGAATGGAAGTTGTTGGCTTCATCTCCCTGGTTGTGATAACGGAGGGAGAGGGACTCTGTGGGGTGTGCCCTCCCTGTGATGTGGCACGTACATAATTTACTTCCAGGTGACATTTGTGAATTAGGTTTAGTCATTTCTTAATCTCCCCTATCTTTGTCTCGAGAGCATTTTCCTGTGGTCCTGCCCTTCCCACCCAGCGTGCCGGGCCCAGCCTTCCACACCCCCTCTCCCTTCCGTGCTTGTGTAAGAGCGCCGTGGTCTTGCAGTACTTTGATCCTCTCAGGCATGCATCATCATTGCATTGGGTAGGCTGGGTCCGTACAAAGGTTTGAGGGTTGGGCAGGAACACATGAACTTGTGCTCACCTTCTCTGAACCAGGTGTGTTGATTCTGCATCTGTTGGTCACTTGGGTTCAGTTTTCAACACCGCAAACAGGGATGGTGGTTCTTGAATACGCAGGAGACTGTATTAGCCAATTGTGTCCAGGACTTTCAGGGGTGGAGTTTAGGTTGGGACACATTCCACGCATTGCGTTAGGGCTTTGTGGTCTTGTGAGGAAGAGCATTTGTTGGTTTTAGCTAAGGGTTCAGCACCTTTGTGAGTGTTTAAGAAACAACACAGTGTTATAGGGACATGTTGGATGTGGTGCCTTATGTAACGTACTTTGCAAACTCTCAAAGGTCATTTAGTATGTCAACAGATACGAAAAAGGCATGGTCTATCTGGAAATGCCATCAGCAAGATCTCTATCCCAGTTAGTGACCTCACCGTCTTCCGGGTCTCTTAACATTCTAAGGACAAACGACATCTGTCCCTTTTTCCTGCATTCCTTCTGGATTTCCACCACCTTGCTGTCCTGCCAGGGTTTAGTCTTCGAATGCCCTTCCACTGCCCTGGTGTTATTGCAGCTCCTTGTCATTTCCTGTTTGCTCTAGCCCCCTGATTGGCTCTCTGAGTCGTAACTTCTCCCTTCTCTGCCCCGCCTCCCCTCCAGACCTGCCCGTGTACCACTGCTGGATTGATTCCGCACGGCTCCGTTTTGATTACTCTCCTTTGCTCAAGAATTCACTATCGCTTTCACTGTTGTTTTTTAAAATTTTGCTGTACTTCTTAAACAGAAGATACCTCATCCTTTAAAAGATTTTTCTTATTTGTTTATTTTTAGAGAAAGAGAGGGAAACATCAGTGTTAGAGAGAAATTGGTAGCCCTTTGCATGACCTGGCCCGCAACCCAGACATGTGCCCTGACTGGGAATCAAACCAGTGACCTTTTGGTTCACAGGCTGGCTCTCAGTCCACTGAGCTGCACCAGCCAGGGCTCACTGTCGTATCGTTTCGTGTTTTCCTTCCCTTCCATCTACTTCCACAATGGAAGTGTCTTACAACACAAGGAGTCTAAATCTCCCTGTCCCTGCTGGAATATGCTTGGAGTAGAATGTGAATTCAGTGAGCGCGGGAACTTCCCCATCGTTCCCGTGAGCGTAAGCCAGTGCGTGCAGCGGTACCAGGTGCAGAGGTAGGCGCTCTGTGAACACCAGCCGGGAGAACGGAGGAATACGTGGATGGATGCGCGGTTACGGCTTCTCTCTCCCGAGTGTACGGCTAGGCTTTCTTCTCTGTAGTGACTGTCAGCATTGGGTCTGATCTGTGTTTTTCAAGATGCCATATGAACTTTTTATAGGATTTTAATTTTCCATCTAGGTATGGGGTTTTGAACATTTCAAGTTCCTCCTGCAATGGACAGTTTATTTAATAATTAATTCAACAATTATTAAGAAGAGAAAGAACTTAGATTCCCCTCTACTCATAGTAGTCTAAGTCTTTCTGGTTATTTCTAGACCAGTTATCTGGATACCAAAAGCCTGAATAAATGTGCTTATTTCAAAGACTCTAATGCAATGCATAAAAGGAATCTAGTGTAACCCCTGAGCGTGTGCTGGATGCCAGGCCCCGTGCTGGGTGTTTTCTATCTCGTGACGATCATAACTGTGAGGATGGCCCGTGAGGGGCTGAAGCTGAGTGATAAGTAATGGGATAAATGAAGAGCCCCGTGGTTTGTAGGCAGCATATTTGGGGTTTGAACCAAGTTCTGTCCATCTACAAGGCCCCTGTTCTTTCTTGGCTCATGTGGGCCTTAAGTTTATTGAATTGGAAGGCTCATGCTGTCCTCAGCAAAACAAGAACCATGGAAAGAACTACTAACTGAGAGGAGGACCCAGGGAGGCAGGTAATTGTACCACAACAACAGTCGAGGGAAGCATCATGATTGAGCACAAAGCTCAGCTCAGAGCTTCCTAGAAGGCAAGGCAAAGAAGGATGGGATTGCCCAGCAAACTGCAAGAAAGGAGGCGGATCCGTTTCTCACAGGAAGCACTTTTCCCTGGGTCTTTGCAGAAGGTTCATTGAATAAGGCGGTGGCTGCAGCCTCTGTACTCAGCAGGTGCTTGGAGAGCACCTCATGTGTACCATGTCCTCTTTGAGATGCTGGGACTGCAGGTGTGTGTCGACGAGACCACACAGGATGATGATGGCTTAGAGGGGGTGGAGGGAGTGCTCTGAAGAACATAAGAGCTTGACCCCCAGCTAGCCAGCCCTCTCTGGGACCCACTTGGGTAAGGGCAGAGAACTTCAGGCTCTAGTATAATAATAGTCAGGGCAGGGCTTTCAGAGATGGGAGCAGGTCATGTATTTTATCAGGCGGGGGTAAAGCGGAAGAATCTGGGGGAGTGAGCAGGGGAGACCCTTTGCAAGAGGCAGGAGGCAGAGACTCCGTAGAGGGGGTCCTCAGGTTTTTAAGCACATCTCATGAGTAGTGTTTTGCCATTTTGCTGTGCAAATTGAAAAGCCTGGCTTGACTTCTTGCACCTTAATGAGTGGGTGGCTTTAAGCAGAGCCAAGAGTTCTCAGAAGGAAGCACTGATCCTGCTCAAATGCTCAGGGCTGCAGGGCCCGCATGCTGTTCCATTGAGTGTGGAGTGATGACTCTGGTTTGGGAGAGTCCGTTGATTCAGTCATTGAGCAAATATGTGTTTTGACACCACGTTACACTGGGCCTCGGGAACCCTCGGGGAACAGAAATACAGGAAAGCTCCGGCCAGTCACCAGCTCCGACTGTGTCTCGAGGGGCTGTTTAGTTTTGAGTAATTCTGTCACCTGATGGTACAGCCTTGATGTCAACTGCAAAATGAACCCCAGATCGTTCAAGGAAGCAACTTCTATTTGTAGCTTTGCCTTGTTCTAAAAACATTTCGAAGGCCATTGCAAGTGGATGATGACAGAGCGGCTCTGGTGCCATTTAGTCTGGGTTTGAAGTCTGCTTCCACCTCGTATCAGTTCCCTGATTTTGAACAAGCACTTTAACCTCTGTGGTAATTACAGCGCCTCCACCTCAGAGGGCTGTTGAAAGGCTAGCATGAAGTAGTAGAATGTAAAGTGTAAATGCTTAATTATGTGAATTATCACTACAATCAGTATTTAAAAAAAAAATAGATGAGACCCAGGGTTAAGGATAGTGTATGGCTGCCAGAGGCTCTTTTGTTTTGTTCAGTTTCTTGCTGTCCAGAGCAAAAAGGGAAGGACCAGTCAGGAATGGGAAGTGGCTGGTAATGGGCATGAGATTTCTTTCTGGGGTCACAAAACTGTTCTGGAATTAGCAGTGGCAGTTTGCACAGCGGGTGAGTGTACTGAATACCACTGAAGTGTACACTTCAAAAGGGTGAGTTTTATGGTACGTGAATCATATCCCCGTTGTTAAAAACCCAGTTTATAGGTTGTGCGTCCTTGAGCAGCCGTACTCGCTAGTCCTGCCCCTGGCTCCCCTTCACCTCGAGCAGGCGCCGCGCTCCCGTGGCCGGCACACCTGCCGCTCGCTGAGGCTTGTTTCTCTGCTCCCCCGCGTTCCTCATCCCTCTCGGAGTTAACTGGGGCTGAGCCTCTGGGAAGGAGTAAGGTGTGTCCCGTCTGGCCCCAGGCACCGAAGACCTGGGGCTGAGCCCTCCCAGTCTGCTGCCCTCCACACCAACCCTGGAAGTTACACGTTGAGGTGGGGAAGTCACAAGGAAAAAGCTGCCTGAACTACCTGGGCCCCCTGCCGAGGCCAGGCGCGGAGCAGCCACCTCGCCTACGCTGGACGTTGCATCAGTGTGCAGTAAACGGCCCGGTGTGTCAGTGCTCAGAGGACACCTCTCCCCAGCCCTGTGACCGCAATTGCCCCTCACACAGGTGTGCTATTTGATGCGGTGGGCGTCTTTTCTAACAGGAAGCCACAGCAGATGCAGTGGCCCGGTGGCTGTCATAACACAGCTGTGTCCCGACAGCTCACTGCCGCCAAGTACATAGCTGTCCTGGCAGTGCCTGTCAGAGGGAGCGCTACACTGTCAGTCTCAGGAGCATCTCGTGTGACCTAGTGGACCTGTCCCAAGTGACAGCATGGTATAATGTCAGGCCAGCCTCGGAGGCTTTTGTCTCCCTACTCCCTAAGAGAATGTGGTCAGGGCAATGTGAACCTGTCCTCAACTAATGGTTCAGTGCTGATGCAGAGTCTTGTAACTGGGGAGTAGGCACTGGGGATGCTCTTATAGACACTGCAGGGCAGTCCTGTATCACCATGGCATCTGATTACTACTGACTTGTTTATGTGGTTGTGAGTTTTCAATAGCCCTGCCCAAATGGTTTGGGACAGGTCCAGGCGACCCTTCACGCCACAGCCAACAGCTGAGTTGGATTAAGCGCTATCATTTCTCCATTTGGGTCAGTGGAAGTTTGCAGAGTATCTAATGAGGTAGAAAAATGGGGGCAAAGGGGCACTGGGGTTTGGCAGGAGTTCGGAAGCCGAAGCTCTGTGTTCTTAAAGGCCAGAATAGCTGTTGCTGTACCTTTTACAAGTATTTCAGACCTTGGGAGCAGTCTGCTGGGCCTGACCTTTGCTTGGCATTGTCTTCCTTTGTCTCCTCGCCCCTCCATCCCTTTATTGAGAGGGACTTGCATTGCATCAGTTATAAAGTGACATCACCTACATGTAAATTACGGGTTTTTTCCTGTTGAAAGTCGAGGTGAGCTGATCAAGAATGATTGACCGGCAGTGCATTCCAATCGCACACGCTCCTGTCGGCCAGGGGCAGTGGCTGCGGGAGGGGTGCTGGTCCGTTCAGTTCCAGCCCATTCAGGTTCTCTGAATGGCAGTGTTGGACAGATTCTGGGAGTTCTAAACCTCCACCCAGACCCTTACTTCCCCTCAAAAAAGGTTGGGTTTCTCTAGAGCTTTTTGGATTTCATCGTGTCATATTTCTTAAACTCCTGAAGAAAATCAGGAGCTTTCAGTAGTCACAAGGACAGGGTTTCCGGGAGGGGGCAGAGCGGCAGTACTCGGCCCCTCCTCTGCATTCTCCCAGTGTGAGCCCACCCAGTGCGCGCGGCACCGAGCAGACAACACGTACCTTTCCTCCTGATTCAGCTGTCACTCACTGGGTGCATCTGTTGTCTTCGGTAATTCCGGCAACAGCCCCTGTGAGGTAGATAGTATCATCCCCATTTTATAAATGAATAAACTGAGGCGCAGAGAGATATCAACATTCGTGTGTGTGCACGTGTGTAAATGCTGTGACTTAAGGAGAATCGTGGGTAAATGATTATTGAAATTGCTTCCCAGGACTCTGGTTCATACCTTCCATGTCGCCCAGTGCCCTGACAATCTCCCCTCTAGCTGTCACATTGAGGGTGGCTCCGGACCGTGGAGCAGGTAATGAATGTCTGACTCTCAGCAGGTGGAGAGCTGAGTGGTGAATCTGTTTGTCCCCAAGCTGTGGTCCTCAAGTTGGGGCATGGTTGCAACCCTGGGCTAGCACCTCCCACTGCGCACAGTCCCCGCTACACCACAGGGGGTCTTTTTCCCTCTTCCCCCTTCCCACTCCCCTGCTCACATTTTCTCTAGTCTTTGAAACTTAATTCTACCACAGGCAAGCTCTTTATCACTCTTATTTAGCTGGTATGAATCTCAGTCCACAAAGCCCGGTGAGAGAAATGATTTTCTACAAATGGATTTAATTTCTCATGTCACACTCCAAGTTGGCTGGAGTCCACCGAGGTCATTTTTGGAGCTTCTTAGGGATCATGACAAGGTTATGCGGCTTCCTGGAGGGCCCGCATTTTGGGGCCCTCCCGTACAGAATGCCGGTTTGTTTTCTGCTGCTGGGATCTCCCCGTACCCAAGCCAAGCAGCCACCTCTGTAGATCACCACTCTACCCCTCTGGGACCTTGTCATCTCCAAGGGGCACTGCCACCAAGAGGCATGGGACCCCTTCTCTTCCCCCACTTCCAGAGACATCTCTTCATAGTCCTTGGTACAAATAGTCATTATCAGGAAATGAACATGGAAAATATCGTATTGTCGAATCATAGGGTTTATTCAAACTTTGTTACTAATGTCTTCTAACAAAAGAAAGATCTATTTTTTTTCCTGGTCCACGATTGCATTTAACTGTCACCACTTTTTAGTTCCCTTTGATGTGGACTGGTTCCTCAGTCTTTTTTTATCTTTCGTGACCCTGACATTTTTTCAAAAAGTCATGCCATTTCCTTGCAGAGTGTCCCCCGGTGTATATTTGTCTGATGTTCCTTTGTGATAAATTCAGGCCGTTTATTTTTGGCGGGACGTCAGAAATGGTATCGTGCACTTAGAACGCCACGTCGCGTGGCGGGTGGCATCACTGTTCCCCAACATGGGAACTGTTAGCCTAGGTCACTCAATTATGTGGTATTGGGCAGGTTCTCCATTATGAAGTTCTTTTTTCCCCTATGTAATCAATAAGTTTCTCATCAGACTCTTACTTACAAGTTTTAGCATTCATGATTCTTGTCTGAAACAGTTATTACTGTGGGCTTTGTCCACCAGCAATTTTCTTTCATTTCTTCTACATTTATCAGTTGGCATTCCACTGCACGGAGGAACTTGCTCTTTTCGCCCATGTATTTATTCATTTACATATTTCTACCAGTGTTAACTCATAAGTTATTCTTTTATCCTGTGGGTTATAATCTGTCACTGGTGGTCTTTATTTGTATGTCCAGATTGTCCCAAATTTTACCAGTGGGACCCTTCCCCCAGCCCCGTAGGCCTCTGTGTCCTTCGGACGTGTCCCCATCGTTGTTCGAGCCCGTCCCTCCTCCGGCACAGGACGGTCCTCAGCTCAGGTTCATTCCCCGCTGCTCCTGCCCCCCATCTGGAGCCAGTCATTTCCCTGTGGAGCCCTGGATCCTTCGGGTGGAGAATGGCTTAGAAACTGAGATCTGGGTGCTGGATGGCTCCTTGTTCCCAGGGTATCGTTATTTCTAGGCCCCCTCGGCAGACAAAGCTAGGAAATGCACACATAAACATGTACACATTTTAGATCTGTCTTTACACATTAAAAAGCCACTGGTGGATGTGGATGTGGATGCGCATACGGACACCTCCAGTTTCAGTCCAGCCCCACGTCATTCACTTTTGTTCTCTCTTTCCATATTTGCACTTCCCTTTTTCAGCAGTGTGAAGTCCAGCTCCCATGTGTTTCTTTTAATTTAAAGAAGTTCTATTTATTAACTGATAGAGAGAAAAGGACAGAGAGAGAAAGCCATCGATTTGTTGTTCCACTCATCCATGCATTCATGTTTGACTCCGTATGTGCCCTGACCGGGGATGGAACTTGCAACCTTGGTGCATCAGGACGGCGCTCCAACCAATGGGCCCAGCCGGCTAGGGCTGTATTTAGTTTTAATTTTCGAAGTAACACATGAATGTCAGATATCTCACTATAAAAGAACAGACAAAGCAAAGTCCCCTTTAGATACCTACCGCCCCAGTCATATCTTAGACATTCTCTGGAGGAGGTCGCTATTGTACATATCTTCCTGGGTCATTTTCTGGAGAAATACATAATTTATTTTTTAAAGATTCTATTTATTTTATTTTTAGAGAGGAAGGGAGGGAGAAAGAGAGGAAGAGAAACATCAATGCTGTTGCCTCTCACACACTCTCTACTGGGGACCTGTTCTGCAACCCAGGCATGTGCCCTGACTGGGAATCGAACCTGCAACCCTTTGGTTCGCAGGCCGGTGCTCAGTCCACTGAGCCACACCAGCCAAGGCAAAATACATAATTTTTATTGTATTTCACTAATGGTTTCATAATAAGAATATAGCTTTCTTTTTTATAATACGTTTTGGTAGTATAACGTACCATAAATTCCATCTAGTTATTTTTAACTACCACATAGCATTCTATAATTTGGAATTGAAAACAAGCATAAGCATCCAATTTGGGGCCAGAACAAACAGTGGTACAGTGAGCATGTCCTTGGGCCCAGTGAGAGGCACATTCCAAGAGGAGAACCACTGGACCTGAGGACCTGGGTGGGTTTGGTTTTATTTTTTTCCCCATAAGGAGACAGCTTCAAGAATATTTTTCTGATTAGGTAAGTAACACATGTTCATTGTTCTTTTCTAAAAAAATCTATAAATAATACATTAAAATTAAATTGGAAGAAGTAAAGTCTCAACCCTGAGGTAATATTTTTGCGATGATCTTTTCAAATATCATCTTAAGCTTGCACATACATAAATAGTTTTACATATTAGGGCCATAGCACATACACTGTTGTATTTCAGATGCTTACTTATTTTGCAGTAACTCGTGTGTAGTAAACTTTACAAAACTCCAGTGCATGGCTTCGTGAATGTTTACATGGATAAACGCCCCCGTAACTACCCTGTGAATAGCAGGTCAGGGTGCTGCACATTGTCCAGCATGCCAGAAGCTTCCTTTTTGTCTCCTGCTCATGACCCTTGCCCCAAAGGTAGCCACTGCTCTGCTCTCCATCTCCACAGATTACTTTTGTCTGTTCTTGCAGTTAGGCTATAAATGCTTGGGACTCCTCGGTGTTTGGCTTCCCTCATTCAGCATTACATCTGGCGAGACTCATCTGGGTTACTGCATGTAGCAGTAGTCCATTCTTTTTCATATCATGGCTGCAGGTACTTAAATTTTTGTTTATTTCTTACTCAGAATTTTTTTTAAGATTTTATTTATTTTATTTATTTATCTTTAGATGGGAAAGGAAGGAGAGAGGGAGAGAAATATCAATGTATGGCTGCCTCTCGTGCGTCCCCTGCTGGGAACTGGCCTGCAACCCAGGCATGTGCCCCAACTGGGAATCGAACCGTGATTCTTTGGTTCGCAGGCCTGCGCTCAATCCACTGAGCTACACCAGTCAGGGCTCTTACTCAGAATTTTGAATAGTTGTTACTATTATTGTAACAGCTACATTTATCATAGCACATACTCTCTGCTAGGCACTGTTCTAAACCTTTTACAAATTCATCCTATTTAATCCTCACAATAACCCAGTGAAGTGGGTACTGTTATCATTGTAATAACATGCCCATGACTCTTTATCAGGTTGAAGTAGTTCTCTGTCATTCCTGGTTTACCTGGTGTTTTCATCGTGAATGGATGTTGAATATCGTCAGATGCTATTTCTCCATCTGTGAACACGGTCATCTGAGTCCGTTAAGCCTGTCGATGCAGGGAACTGCACTGTGTCTCGGTACTGAACCAGCCTGCTCTCCTGGCGTCAAGCCCGTCTGATCGTGATGCAGCCCTTTCGTAGACACTGCTGGATTTAATAGGCCAATTTCTCAGCTATTTGCATCTGTGTTTATAAGGCATGTGATCTATAGTTTCTTTTGTACTGTCTTTGCCTGGTTTTTGTATGAGGGTAACACAGGCCTCATACAATGAGTTGGGAAATGTATTTTCTGACAGATGTTGTATAGAGTTGGTATTATTTCTTCCTTAAACGTATGATAGAATTTCCCAGTGCTGCCTGCTCCCAGTATTGATTTATGGTGGAGGATTTGATGTCATTTAAATTCTTTTAGAGAACGCCTCAGGTTGTCTATTTTTCTTGGGTGAGCTCTGGTTGTGTCGATCAAGAAATTTGTCCATGTCACCTAAGCTGTCAAGTGTTGGCATAATGTTCATAATTTCCCGTATTACAGTATTCATGTCTGTGGAGTCTAGTGATGTCCCCTCTCCTATTCCCTTTATTGGCAATTTATGCCATTTTTTTCTTTTTTTGTCCTTATCAGCATGGCTAGAGGTTGATCCTATTTAAAGGCAACATATGTATCAAGAATTATATAATTCAAATCTAGTTGGGAATTTAAGGATTAATTTTTTCGAGGGAAAAGCTTTTGTCTAAAGATGCTTTTATTAATATTACTTAGGGAAGAAATCAAAGTGGACTTCAGAAACAGACACGCATTTTAATTTAAGCTGCGCCACTTACCACCTCACACAAACCACTTACCCTGGTCTGAGCGTCGAGCTCCTCGTTTGGGAGACAACAGTGACTTGGGTGTGAGGTGGCCGAGACGTTAACGTACACGCGCACCCAAGAAGGGCCAGGCCCCGTGCTCACTTATGGTGGGCAACCACCGCCTCCGTCACTTACCAAAGTGAGGACCCGGGAAGAATGCTGGTAAAATTGCTCTTTTGTGGAGTACTCCCCCGTTTCCTGGGGCGGGTTCCTCACTTCTCTATCCCCACAGCACTTACACGTCACTGCATTTCTCGCATTTGATTGCAGTGTTATCTAGTGTTTGCTTGACCAGATCGTGAACTTTTGCACAGCAGGGCTGTGCTTTCCTCATCTTTTCTCCCATGTGCCCATACACAGTATATCTGTGTGAGCAAAGCTATTTCCCCCTGACCAGTGTGGCTCAGCTGGTTGGGCATCATCCTGCAAAGCAAGGGGTTGCTGGTTCGATTCCTGGTCAGGGCACATGCCTGGGTTGTGGGCTCAGTCCCTGGTCGGGGAGCATGTTGAGAGGCAACTGATTGACGTTTCTCTCTCACATTGGTGTTTCTCTCCCTGTTTTTCTCCCTCCCTTCCCCTCGCTCTAAAAAGTAAATAAATACTAACAAATATTTCAAGAAATGAAGGATAGGGAAGCAGTTAAGTAAATAATGGTATATCAAATCAGGGGACTATCGGACAACCAAAGAAAATATCATTGTAAAGGATCCTCTAGCAACATGAAAAAATGTTTTATAAAATAGAATACATTTTACTTGCTATTCGTATGAATGTATATACACGTATGTGTGTGTGTGTAATATATTTATGTATGGCAGAAATGAAGGGAAACACTAGAAAGAAACACTGTGTGGATGATCAGCCTCTGGCCTGACTTTAACCCTCTAACGTAAACATCTGAGCAGGGACAGGGGAGGCTGCGGGGGCGAGTCCCCGGTTGCTGGAGTCTGTGCGGGGACAGTCGGAGATGCTGGCACAAGTGGCTCTGGATGTGCCTGAGTGGGGAGGCCCAGCAGTGCCGGCATTCCTGGTCCTCTCTGTCACTGTTCACAGACACCACGGCCTCCTCCTGGATCCAGGAGGAGCAGGGGAAGCTCCATCAGGGAGCAGCGCTGTGTCTGTGCAGACGGAGTCGAGGGGTTTTTAAAATTCTTTTATTTATTGATTTTTAGAGAGAGACAGACAGAGAGTAACAGCAGTTTGTTGGTCCACTTACTCATGCATTCGTCGGTTGCTTCTTGTACGTGCCCTGACCAGGGATCTAACCCGCAACCTTGATGCATCAGGACTGTGCTCTAACCAGATGAGCTACCTGGCCGGGGCCCAGAGTTGGGTTTTAAAGACATAATTAGGACATGATGATAGTGTGTTTGGGGGAGCCAGAAGGCCATTTACCCCATAAGAAGGTCCTTGTTAAAGATGAGACACAGCTCTGTGTGAAGCACAGATTGTTTATGGGAACAGTTTTTAAAATTGAAAGAGTTAGCACTTCCCCCTTCCTGCCTTTTTCAGAGGTCTGCCCCAAACCTCCCTGTTTCTCCTCCTCTTTCCTGAGGCCCTCAGGTTGCTATGGGATCGCATGTCACTGTGGGCTGTCTGCCCTTGCTTTCCTTAGCTCTTGTTTAATGTAAGTTAGAAGAGAGAGAGAGAGTGAGTGTGTGTTCATTCAAAGGTTCAGTGAAAGAGATCCAGAAGTCCGTATTTCAGTATTAATTCAGCTCAGAGCCTTGGGGTTTCCCCCCAGCATTGTCACCCACCAACCAGTTCGTCTAAATGAACACTAATGTGGTGGGTCTGTGTCCCAGGCCCCTGGGATGGCAGGTACTCTCTGCGTCATTCACTGAACCCGGATCAGCCAGCCTTCTGCCGGCGCATCTGCCGCGACCGGGGCCTTGCCTCACGGCAGCGCGTTCACTTGCAGCCCGGTTGTCAGGGAGTTGTTCTGGCAGCGTGTGCACACACTGCCCTCCACGGCCAGGCCCCGCTTCTGCACTCTGGGGCCTCTGCTGTCTCTGTTTTCTAACTACTCCAAGAAGGGATTAGCTGCCTCTGAATCTCCTTTTCCTGAGGGTAGGAAATCTTTTCAGTTCCCTTAGTGTTTCATGTTTTGGGGACTGCTCCATCCTGGGGACGCTTTCCAGTTGTGTTCCAGTTTGTCTTTGATGCTGAGTATAGCCCACCTGTACCTCTATTAATGAGCCCTTACCCTGACCAGTGTGGCTCAGCTGGTTGGGTGTCGTCCTGCAAAACGAAAGGTTGCAGGTTCGATTCCCAGTCAAGGCACATGCCTGGGCTGCGGGTTCAGCCCCTGGTCAGGGTGCCTGCAAAAGGCAACTTATGGATGTTTCTCTCCATCTCTTTCCTATTCCCCTTTCTAAACTTAAGTAGATAAAATCTTTAAAAAATAAAAATACAGCCCTGGCTGATATGGCTCAGTGGATTGAGTGCCAGCCTGAGAACTGAAGGGTCGCTGGTTCAATTCCCAGTCAGGGCACATGCCTGGGTTGCAGGCCAGGTCCCCAGTAGGGGGCACATGAGAGGCAACCACACATTGATGCTTCTCTCCCTCTCTATCTCCCTCCCTTCCCGTCCTTCTAAAAATAAATAAAGTCTTTAAAAGAAATTTAAATATATATATATATACACACACACACATGTATATAAATGAGCCCTTAGTACACATTCACCGTGGGAGGTACCGGCCCATCCCATTCCCCTTCCTGTGGAAGGGAGGGTGTGCCGCCGTCTGTGCCGCAGGCTTGCCACATGGACCGTGCCGTGAACTGTAGCACGCCCTGCCGATGTGTTTGTGTTTGGGGGAGGGGGTGGCAAGGGGGTCTGATTGCTCTCAAGGGTTCTTGTCAGAGTGTCACCCCTTATCCCTGCTGACGCCCTAGAGGCAGAAGCAGCCTTCAGAACTGCTCTGCCCAGCGCCTGAGTAAACTAAGGCAAGTCCTCTGCTTTGTGTTTCTCTTCCTTATTTGTATTCAAAATTAATTGAGGCAAAGGAGTGAGGACTGACCCGTATTCACCTGTGTTAGAAAAACCCAGTTCTCCCTCCCGAGTCTCTCCTTCATTCTCACACTTCCACCACACTCACAGCCCTTCATTCTCTGCAAGACCAGCTGGGAATTCTACGATTCAGCTCAGTTCTGACACTGTCTACCTGGAGATAGCATCAGATCCCACAGGTTAAGGGCTCAGTCCCACAAAACTGCCTCCACATCAGGTGCCAGTCGCAAGTCCAGGATGGCCCCTGCGCTTCTGACCGATAGGCTGTAAGTGGGAGTCCAGGGACCTCCTCTTCTGGTTCAGTTAATTTGCCGGAGCAGCTCACAGAACTCGGAACAGCCACTTACATTGACCGGTTTATTGGAGGGTGTGATGAAGGATGCTGACGAGCGGCCGGATGAAGAGGTGCGCAGCGCGAACTCTGGGAGGGTCTTGAGTACAGGAGCGTCTGTCCCTGCGGAGTTGGTGTTTGTCACCTTCTAGCATGTGGATATGTTCACGAACCCGAAAGGTCTCCAAACCCTGCAGTCGTGGGACTTCGTGGAGGCTTCAGGACGTAGGCATCATCAGTTGTTAGCTCCATGTCAGCCCCTCTCCCCTCTCCGTAGAAGGGGGTGAGGCTGAAAAGCCCAAGCTTCTAATCATGGCTTGGTCTTTCTGGTGACCAGTCCCCATCCAGGAGACATCCAGGAGCCCGCCCAGATTCGCCTCATTAGAACAATAGCTTCTCCTGTCACTCAGGAGATTCTGAGAGGGTTCTATGTCAGGAACAGGACACAGAGAGCAATACATTTATGTATATTTAGGTATATATGATTTTTTTCTATTACCTCACAGAACTCATGTGAAGTTATCTTGTGCCCGTAAATTTCCCTGTGCTAACTTTTAGGTGTTACTAAGTTATACCCACAAAAGGCCCTGGAGTGCTTTGCCAAAGGCTTAGGGGAGCAGTGGGTCCCCCTGACTTGGTGCTCAGGTCAGGTGGCCAGGGCCCCGGGGAGACTGGTTGGAGCCAGCCTGTGTGGCTCTTGCAGTTCCAGTGGCCAGCGCCCATGGGGCTTTGTCAGCCCGATTTGTGCTGAGTGATGCTGGCTGTCCGTCTGCTTCTCGGCAAGTCGTGCTTTCACGGACCCAGCTTTCCTGGCCGCCTCCCTCTTTCACAATACCAGTCACGTGTCTCCAGCTCACACTCCAGCTCAGCCCTGTTGTGTAGGGGAAAGGTTGTCAGCTAAGGGCCTTTGAGCATAAGCTGGGGAACGTTGGCCTGAGTTTGTTCTAGCCTTAGTCAAGGTTCTGTGAGTGGATTGATATGACGTGGTGCCAGCACCATTGTATAGGTGCATAGTTCTTTTAGATCGTGTCACACCCTCACCCTTGTCACCAGCTGCCCAGGGCCCAAAGACCTTAGACACACAGAGGGCTCCTGGGCCCTTTGCACACTGGTCTCAGCCCCATTTGAAACGTTCATCTCGTCCTCACCGCCCTCACACCCACACACACAAATGCACCCCATCACACCACACTGGACCACAGCAGATTCCGTAGCTCCTGGTCTTGCATGGTTTAGGCCTTGGTACACGCTGTTTGCGCCTGGAATTGCTCTTACCTCCTTTACAGGACTGGTGGGCCCTCTGCCTTTTTCATGGCCCAGCTCAGATGTTGACACATCTTCACTGACTGTTCTGGACCACTTTGCCTTTTTTGTCCTCCGAGCTCTATGTTCTACCCCCAGGCCTCCCCATGACATCGTAACTGCCGGGCTGTGCCTGTGAGTTGGCACTGTCCACCCCCCACCAGTGTGGTGGCAGAGGAGGCCTGATAAAAGAGAGGATTTAAATAAGGTGTAGAGTATTTTCATACCCAAAATGTGCAGGGCATTATAAATCAAAAAATCACTCACCGTAGTACAAACTAGGAAAACCTCAACTTGCAAAAAGACAGTCAACAGGTGCTGATATCGAGATGACACAGACGTTGGACTCATACAAGGTATAAAGAAGAGCCAAACAGACATCTTAGAACTAAAAAATATGGTGTGGAGGGGGGAAATCCCTCAGTGGATGGCTCCACAAAAGAAGGGAGGAGACAGGGGGACTCATCAGGGAACTTGAAGATACAGCAGTAGAAGCGAACCAGTCTGAACAGCCGAAACTAGACCAGGAAACCTGAGCAGGGCCCCAGGGACTTGTGGGCCTAAGAAAACACGTTTGTGTTATCATCACAGTCCCAGAAGGAGGGGGAAAAGAGGTTGGGGCTGATAAAGTGTTTGAAAAACAAGTGGCTGGAAAGTCCTCAAATCTACAAATTCAAGAAGCTGAGAGAATTCCAAACAGGTAAACCCAAAGAAATGGACAGCAG
>PVKM010028476.1:0-18264 GCA_004027735.1 Carollia perspicillata
GGCATGTGTCCCAAGTGGGAATTGAACCAGTGACCCTTTGGTTAGCAGGCCGACAATCCACTGAGCCACACCAGCCAGGGCTGGCTCTGGAGAATCTTGGTGGAGGAAGTTCAATTTAAGCCTGGCCTGGGACAAGCAGAACTTGGTTTCCCCATTTGACAAACAATGAAGTGGCTACTACGAACTAATCATTGTACGAGGAATTTAGGGAGGACACCAAATGATGAGGACCCAGTCCCTGTCCCGCAGGGACGACCGACTGGGGGAGAAAGTAGGCAGGTGGAAAATAGTTCACCTGGCAACGTGGAAAGTATTCCAAGAGAGGAGGAGGTGTTTTACCGTGGGAATCTGAAGAGGCTTATGCGAGAAGGGGTGGTGGGAGCCAGCTTTGTGAGAGAGTTCTTTCCTGCTAATGGCAACTGTTAACAGAAGCTGCAAGTGCAAACGCCCGGAGGCAAAGAGCAGAGTGCCTTTCGGGGAATCGTGGGGAGCAGGGGAGGCTGTGAGCGGGGATGGGCCAGATTGTGGGCAGCAGTGGCCTCTTCAGCCTCGTCTCCACCATGTCCCCTCTGCCTTCCTGGGGGAGGCTATGCCTGGCACTCCAAGGCTAAGGCAGCAAGCACAGTCCGGGCACCCAAAAACAAGCCCCCCAACTCAACGCAAGCACCACAGAGAGTTTCTGCCTTCCTGCACACAGCTCAGGGCTGTCCCGTGGGAGCCAAGCAACAGAGCTGGGATGTGCTCCAGGGACCCTCTTCCCTTTGGTCAAAGCTGGGTGACAGTAACGGCTCACAGCTGTACCAAAGCAGAGAGAGCCTGGGTCACATTCCCAGCCACTGCTGCACCTCCTGGAAACAAGTGACTTAGAGGGCTTGTGGGTAATTCCAGAATCCGCAGTGCGCTCCCAAGGGGCTGCCAGTGAGGCTCCCCAGAGGCACCTCCTGTGAGTATTTCAGAGCTTTACTACTTTGTGACGAATCTCTCCTGTGGACAGTCTGGCTGCGAGGCCCCTCTGTCTACAGTCTGTCCCCTGGTCCTTTCCTGGGAGGGCATCCAGGCCCCACCCTGCTCAGGAAGGCGCAGTGGATTGAGCCCCACTCCTGACCACCTTGACTCTCTGTGTTTCAGACGCTGCTCAAATTCAATGCCGTACTGAGGAAGCTGCTCATCATTTTCCCGCACTTCTGCCTGGGCCGGGGCCTCATCGACCTGGCACTGAGCCAGGCTGTGACAGACGTCTATGCCCGGTTTGGTGGGTGGCAGTCCAGGCCAGTCGAGCATGGCCGTGGACGCCCTGAGGCTGGGAGGGCTGAAACAGCAGTTCCCAGGCCGGACCTGCGGCCTGGGCTGGGGGCACCTGGTTGGTGTGGGTTGTCCTGCTGTCTCCAAGGGCTCAGAGTGCCTCTGTTTCCTTGGCTGAGGAGCCACAGGAGGGGTTGAGGGAAGGCTCTGCTCTTCCCTGCTCTGACCTGAGGAGCCAAGATGAGACTTGTGTTCAGCTTTTGCTTAATTCCTTGCATAAGGTCTGGTCAGGCTGAGCCAAGAGTTGAAACTAGGTCTTTGGGGCTGTTGGACAGCAAAGTGGACTTAATTCCTATCACTTTCCGGTGGCCTCTGTTCCCAGGTGAGGAGAACTCTTCAAATCCATTCCAATGGGACCTTATTGGGAAGAACCTGGTTGCCATGGCAGCAGAAGGGGTGGTGTACTTCCTCCTGATGCTCCTCATCCAGCACCACTTCTTCCTCACCCGATGGTACGTCCACGACGCTGCCCTGAGGGTGTCAAGCCTGGGACGTGGCTTTACATCCATATAGTTGTCTTTTCCCTCATGAGCCCCACGCCACGACGGTTTTTACGGTCTCAAAGGCTGGCTCGCTCTGAATAATGCAAGAAGAAGAGACACAGAATCAGCACAAAGGAATTCGTGAAGCATCTGCACTTTAAAGTATTGAAAATACAATGCTATTAGTTTCTATCACTAATATTTAATCCACCCTTTAATTAACAGATACTCATTTTAAATTGCGTGATAGTATGGCCAATAATAATGGTCGAGAAGTAGTCGAAGTATGGCTGTGTGCATTCACATAAGACAGACAAAGGAGGACCCACTGCTCACTAAAGATGTGAGAGTGGAGGCAGGGGGAAGGGAGCGAAGTGGGGGTGACGTGCGATGCGTGAGGTGGTGAGTGCAGACAGGAGCAACGTGGGGTCGGGGCTGATAGGGCCCCACTCCAGGGGGGGGCAGCTGCCAGCCCAGCTGTTCTTCCCCCCAGACCCTGCCTCATTCTAAGGTGGGGGCAGCCCTTCTGCAATCCAAGCTGACGCTGACGTTTACGGGGCCCCTCATAGTTTGTAAAATTTGTAAAGGATTTCATTTATGTATTTAGACAGAAGGGAGGGGAAGGCAGGGAGAAGCAGAGGGAGAAAAACATCAATGTGTGGTTGCTTCTTGCACGCCCCCTACTGGGGACCTGGCCCACAACCCAGGCCTGTGCCCTGACTGGGAACTGAAACAGCGACCGTTTGGCTCACAGGCCGGCCCTCAGTCCACCGAGCCACACCAGCCAGGGCCTGAGCAGTGTTTTGTGTCTTATCCTTTCAACATCTCAGGCTGAGTCTGGTCACATGTAAATAAAGATTTGGAGAACTTGTTTTTAGGTTTTGCTCCAGAGGGAATTGAGTTAGTAGGACTAAATCTGCCGCCCCACTCAGAGGGCTGTGAGAACCGAACCAAGTAGGGACTAGACGCTGGGCTTGAGCACTCGCCCTTTCCGCCGGATGCCTCTCCTCTCGGGAGTCCTTTGGAGAATTCGAGTCTCAGGGGTCAGGGAGCCAGGCGGGAGCAGCAGTGAGGGCCTGGGAAGAAGCTGGGAAGAAGAGGACGGTGCTGAGGACACGTGCCCCAGCCCAGTCTGTCCCCTTTCCCTCTTGCAGGATGGCCGAGCCCACTGGGGAGCCCATCATGGATGAAGATGACGATGTGGCTGAAGAAAGACAAAGAATTGCTAGTGGGGGAAACAAAACTGATATCCTAAGTCTAAATGAACTAACCAAGGTAAGAAAGCAAGTGTAGGCGTGTTCATTTGGCAGTGCCAGTGGGACCCGGAGACAGCACAGTGTTTTAAGTTGCCTTGTGCAGAATAAGTGCTATGCCTGTGTGAGCAGTTGTTTTTCTAATTTTATGTGGGCCTGTCATGTTTGTGTTGAACTTGTCTTCCAAAACACAGAATTCCAATGCACTTCCCCAGTGTGCATCTTGGGTACCGACACAGGGCCTCAGCCAGAGCTGCTGCGACTGAGCCTCACTGACCTGTCTCTGGTCACGTTCTGCACAGGACCAGTTTCAAGATTTCTGGGGCTCACAGCACCTCTCTGAACGCCCTTGTTAATCTGTAACCTCTTCGTGTTGGTAGTTTCCACTCACGCCATTCTTTGCTCTCTCGTGCCTTCCCTGCTCCACCCCTCTCTCAGTCCTCAGTCCAGTGTCTCTGACCTTGCAGGTGTATTCAGGCACCTCCAGCCCAGCGGTGGACAGGCTGTGTGTGGGAGTCCGTCCTGGAGAGGTGCGTACACCGCGGGGCCCGCAGGGAGGGGCTGCAGAACATCAGCTCCTGCCCGCACCTCTTCTCCCTCTAAAGCCGAGCTGCCAATAGATACAAAACACAAGTCACCATAGGTCATTTCAGCTTTCCTAGTAGCCACAGGAAAAAGGTAGAAGCAGGTGAAATTAATCATAATTACCTATTGTATCCGATATATCTGAAATATTATCACTTCAACATGTAATTCATATAGAGCTTTATTTACCAGGTATTTTACGTTCTTTTGTTCTAAGTCTTCGAAACCCAGTGCGTTTGCACTTACAGCGCACACCAGCTCAGACTGGTGCATCACTAGTGCTCAGCGGCCACTGCAGGGGAGGAAAGTCCCCTCTCCCACTACCCTCCCCGGTTCTGGGGCTCTACGTTGTTCCGACAAAAGACAGATTAACAAGAGAGAAACAGAGAAGTTTGTTATCACATGTGTCGCGTACACTCAAGGAAACAAATGACTAGAACACTCAAGGAAACAAATGACTCGAACGGTTGGTTACAATGTGGGCTTACACAGCATCTTAGCAAAGGAACCTTAGACTGTTAGAAAGTGACAAGGCAGAAGAAAGGACTTTGTTACCGGGGTAGCAAATATATGAGGAACTAATGTTAAATAGTAGCCAGTTAGAAATATTTGTTATGTAGGTTCCTCCGGTGCCATCTCCAGGCTGATAGGAGTCCAAAGTCGTCTTCAGGGATTAACCCCTGCCTTCCCTGGTAGAGAGGGGAGGGAAAACACCTTGTAAATTGGGCCCTGCTTTCAGGCAAATAGGGGAGGGCAGAGAGCTTTTCTTGTATCTGCATCTTCTTAATTGCCTTCAGCTCAGAATCCTCCTTATGCCAAAGTGGCATGTTTGGGGTAGCCTATCCCGCTCCCGGCACCACACAGAGCCGGTGGCCACCTGACAGAAGCACACACACTTTTTGCTCCAGGGCCTGGCACTCTAGACCTTCTTGCGCTCTAGGGCCAGGCCAGTTCTATGTGTTCCCCCTCAGTGCTTCGGCCTCCTGGGAGTGAATGGAGCTGGCAAAACAACCACTTTCCGGATGCTCACTGGGGACACCACGGTAACCTCAGGCGAGGCAACTGTAGCAGGCAAGAGGTAAGTGTCCTGCTCGTCCTGTCTCAGGGTGTCTCGCATAGGGTTGGGCCAGGCCCCTGTCCCAGCACAGGGAGGGTGAGCTTCAGGCCCTGTGTCTGAGGGTGACTGAGAACATGAAGGTCTGTGCAGAAGGGCGGACCTCCCAGTGTGCACGGTCCACAAAGTCTAAGATAATAGACCTTCTGGAAAAGTGAAGGGAATTGTGACTGTTAAGAGATTCCTCTGTTTGCATGGATTCTCAGAAAGTCTGGGATGTGCTGAGTCAGTGGTTTTCACTTTTTCAGTATCATGGACTCCTCTAAGCATTTGATGAACACTCATACCTTCTTTCTACAAAAAACACACCATTGTCCCTCATCGTCTCCCTCCACATATTTTTGCAAAGGGTTCTGGGGAATTTACTGAGCCATGAAGCATATTTATGGCCCTGCAGGACCCCTGGGCCCTGGGTTGAAAACCCCTGTTACAAAGCATCCTGTCTCTGAGCTTCTAGATAGGGTGAGGCTCCAGGGCCTGTGGGGGCCTGCATTGCCTGTACCTGTGCTGCAGCTTGCTGCCAGGCCATGGAACCTTTATGAAAGAAAACCAGGCATGCGCCCTTTGATTCTGGAGGGTGCCTTCTGCTCTTTTTAATAAGGTGTGAGTAAACAGATTGGTCCTCTACAGGCACAGGATGGAGAACAGGAGCTCACCCTTGTTCGCCTCTTTCCAGTGGCTCCTTGAGTAGCAGAGTTCACACACATCAGACGTGCCCAGAGGAAATTTACACCCTGGTTTATACGCAGAGTTAGACACTGCTCCTGTCTGCCCAGCATTTGCCTGACTGGGGCCTCATCAGCTAAGAGCCACCCTCAACATGGTCCAATGCCCACTGGGCAGGGGGAGTCCTGAGCATGCTTCCCTGGCCCAGACAGGATGAGTCTGGTTCCCGTGCCTTCCCCGGTCATCCCTGTTGGGTCCAGAGCAAAGGGACTGGCAGAGGTGGAGCAAGACCATGACTGGGCCTATCTCATCTGTAGATTCAGCTCAGCTTACAGTCAAGCAAATGACTTCAGAGTGGCAACACTGACGTCTTAGGAGGCAGAGTGCTAAGGATAGGGGGATGTAATGGGATTTGTAATGGAATATCAAGTTATAGTCCAAGCAAGACACGGTCTGATGCTCGGAAAGTAAAACCAAGGCGGAAGCTAGAAATAAACTATAGGTTTAAGACACAGGATTGGGGTTCTCTGGTTCGGAAGCTCCTGTGAATTTCACCAGGAATACTCCCTCGTCTCTGGGTGGTTTTAATTGGCCCAGCCGTAACTGAAGTCATTTTTGTTGTAGTGAGGGACTGTCATGGTGGATGGCCTCTCTCTGTCCCATCCCATTGCATCCACCCTTTACGCACAGACCCTGAGTTGTAAGGGGAAGTGGGGAGAGAGTAGACCAGTCTGTGGACGGTCTGCTTTTCCATCAAGGCAATGTATTTCCTAGTGGGAGCGGATGTATTAGTCACAGGGACTTGAGAGAAGTCATTTCACTTCATCTCTTCTCCCTGCCAACCTCTTGCTCTGGGAAGGGGGTGATCTGTTTTGTTCCTTTTTCATTGAGTATATCTCTGCCAATAAATACAGATGGAGAAGTTTACTGTCATGGGGAAACATGTTTCTTCTCTAGCTACTTCCCAAATGTCTGAAAGGGATCAAAAAATCACTGTTCAATTTCTTAAACCTGATCTTCCCTTTGTGTTTAAACTAACACGCGAGGTGAGCCGATCCAAAACCAAAGCTAACTTGGGTAACGGGTATTCGGGTACCCTAACCAGGGGAACTGTGGGCAGTCTGACTGCATCAGAGCTCGGAACTCCTGAGGTCCGTCGGTTTCCGGTCAGAGGCCCTGCTGTGACGGCTCAGGGCTGCACACATTTCCGAAGCAAAGCCGGGAAGGGAAGAGGTGGCTTCCATGTCCTGTGGCCGGAGTTCCTGCAGCCCCAGCTCTCTGGTCTCCCTCTCTCTGAAGGAAACTTGCTAATCGCTCTTTCTCGTTGCAGTATTTTAACCAATATTTCTGAAGTCCATCAAAATATGGGCTACTGTCCTCAGTTTGACGCAATCGACGAGCTGCTCACGGGGCGAGAGCATCTTTACCTTTATGCCTGGCTTCGAGGTGTACCCGCAGAGGAAATCGAGAGGGTAAAAAATGGTTTGATGGGGCAACATAGGGATTCGGTAAACCATAGGCTATTTCATAACAGTGCAGTTATAGAGATGGGAAGGCTGTAGAATGCTATTCATTCATTCATTCATTCATTCATTCAATAAGTGCTTACTGGGTGCCTACTGTGTGCTGAGGACTGTCCTAAAAGTGGGGCTGTAGCAATGAATAAAATAGACAAAAATAGCTCTGCCCTCACATCCCCCAAGACAATGTATGTCTTTGTCCCTCCACCCAGAATCCCACTTCTGGGAATTTACCCTGAAGGTAGGCCTCCTAAGTACCTCCTAAGTAATGCAGCAGCACAGAGCTAGTCATTGCATTTTAGTTGTAAAATATTGGAAGTTAATATTCAGGAATAAGGTGTTGGTTGAATAACTTATAGTTCATGCATACAATAAGGCCTTAAATTGTTGTGAGCTGATATAGAGTTATTTCCAAGAGATATTTTCAAGTTAAAGAAAAGCAAAGTGGAAAAAAGAATATGATGACATTTGTTATGTAAGAAACTAGGAAAATAAGAAAAAATACATGTCTGCTTATCTTTACAAATAGAAAAGATGAGCCAGAAAACAATAAATTTCATCATGAACAAGAGGGAAATGGGTAAAATGGAAGTGGGAGGGAATGACCCTTCTCCAAATATATCTTTTTGTATAGTTTTGACTTTTGGAAGCATGTTAATATTCTACATATTCAAAAAATAAAACTAAATAAGAATGGAAAGGGGGTAAGAATGAAAACAAAATGAACATCCTAACACTGAAAGCAAACTGAAACAAATAAATTCAATTTTATTTCAAATAAATATTATTTGCAGAAGGGCAGGGAAGAGCTAGTACAAATGACTGATGTCACAGGACTTGACTCTATCTCCTCAGTCTCGAGAGGAACAGAGGGAAAAACACAAGTGAATTCTGAGCTCTTTCTAGACTATTTTTTTTTTCACGGTGGCATGGGCAACGCAGTTCTGCAGCAGTGTAGCTGTGTTTTGGGATTAAGTAAATGAATAAATGTGTTAGTGCTGTTGGGAGCCAGAATTTTCACTGCGGAAAAGG
This sequence comes from Carollia perspicillata, assembly GCA_004027735.1. Lineage (NCBI taxonomy): Eukaryota > Metazoa > Chordata > Mammalia > Chiroptera > Phyllostomidae > Carollia > Carollia perspicillata. Next base: position 7,955 of record PVKM010028476.1, read on the forward strand.
GACATACAAGTATGGAAAAACAGAAAGTGAGAAATTACTTTATGGGGATGGATTGGAATTAGAGATGTCACTGCACACATGAAATATTTATATGCACAAGTTTGGGTACGCATGCATAATATGTCCCTGCATGTCACACATATGCACGTGCATATGTGTGTGTGTATGTGTATAGCTGAAAGGGTTAAGAAGAAAAAATATCCCAGGAGCACTGAGCACAGTCAGTGCCCAAATTTTGATGTCTAATACCATTGTCCACTAAAAGAAACTATGACTCTTCAAACAAACGACACATTCCAGGTCTGGGACAACGTAGGTATTAAATGAGCCTGGAAAGCTTTGGCCAGAAGTAAAGATGTGCGTAGGGACAAGCAGTGAAGGCATCTCACAGATACACAGGCACCGTCCTGAAGGGGCTCCCAGTGGTCACATGCGGGACAATGTGAGCATCAAAATAACTAAGTCCCATGATAAATTACAAAACACCAGGGGATAGGACTTCATAAGCCAATGTTATTAAATAGATAAACAGGAGAGAAGGGAGTGTTTTTGCTTGCAGTCAAATACTGAGAGACAAGTAGTTATGTGGAAGAAGTTATAGAGCTGGAAGATCATTTGCAACACGTATAGTTAAGACTGGATTACAAAAGAATCATCAATGGTTGCTAAATCTAGGGGTAATTTTTTAATGAGAAGCAAGATATTCGTGTGGTTTAAAATATCTTCCACAGATTGCTTATTGGTTACGAGGGGGAGGCATCACAATGGGGAAATTAGACAACACCTTCACTGGCTGATCAAAATCAGCATCACCTAGGAGGCAGGTCCTGATGAATTTCATTCAGGTCCAGAATTTCCCTGATGGGATATTCTGACTGGGAGTACATAAACCTGCCCCTTATCATGAGGAAAATATCAGATAAACTCTAAAGGAACATCCTATTTTCCAAAATACAGGGACTATATTTTTCAAAAGAATCAAAGTCATAAACAAAAAAAGCAAAGAAAGGCTATGGAAATGTTTCTGATCATGGGAGGCAAAGTAGACACAGCAACTGAACAGTGGGCACTAGACGGCATTCTGCACCAGAAAGAAAATAATGCAGCAAAGGACATTACCGGGCCCATCAACGAAACCGGACTGTGAATGGTAGACCGGGTAACGGTGCAGTGGCAATGCTGAATTTGCTGACATCACAACTGTACTGTGGTTATGTATGAGAATAACCTTATTCTTAGAAAACAGACACAAGTACTTAGGCCTGAAGGGGCCATGATGCATCTTTGGGTCTGAAAAAAATAGTGCATGTGTGAGAGCAGGAGAGTGAAAAGAGAGTAAAGGTTTTATGAGTGTTCTTTTTTACTATTCTTATTTTTACACATTTCTGTAATTTGGGAACTGTTTCAAGCAAAAAGTTAAAAAGCGGAGCTTACGTTATAGTGGAAGGGACAGGCAGTGCATAGCTATACAGTGTACTTAAGCGGGCAAGAACCGTCAGGGCGGGGTCTGCACTTTCAGGTAGGGAAGCCCAGGGAGAACCTCTCCCAGGGCGTGAGTTCTGAGTGGAGACACGAGGCAGCTGAGAGAGGGGCCACGTGGGTCTAGGGGAGGACCGTTCCAGGCAGAGGCCCCACTGTGCAAGGCTGAAGCACGGTGGGCTTATCTCCAGCGACTTCCCTAGGTTTATTGCTGAGCACACATGTGTGCATTTGCGTGCACACACACGCACCTGTTACTCTCCATCGTAGTTCCCTGTTGAGCTTCCTCAAAGCACTGTTATAATCTGTTATTATGCTGTTTATTTCGATTGTCCCACCACCCCACCTGGGAGTACAAGGTCAGCGACTGTTTACCATTATTCTCCAGTGCCTAGTACAGAGCCTGGCTCACAGCGGGTGCCCACTAAGTATACATTTGATGCACAAGACCTCAAGTGTGACCCCGTTGAGGGGTGGAATCAACAAGACCCACCATCTTCACAGACAAACCCTAGGCCCCTTCCTCTTCTCCAAGCCATCGTCCGGGGCCCTGGGGAGGAAGCTCTGTCCTGCTCTTTGTAAGGCTGAGGCCCATCTCGCAGGGGGCTGCACCCACTGGGTGCTGAGCTGACCAAGCTGGGATGTAAGGCACAGAGTGGAAAGGACACATCTGGTCTTCCAACCATGTACCGGAGAGCACGAACCATCAGGTGGCGCTGCTGACGCCGAGCTCCTGTCACTCTAGCTGTGTGAGATCTGGCAGCTCAAGGCTTTGAATTGGTGGAGATCCGGGGTGTTTGCTTGTCTTTCCCAAATGGGGTTCCTTTCTCTTCCCTAGGTGGCAAACTGGAGTATTCAGAGCCTGGGCCTGTCTCTCTACGCGGATCGCCTGGCTGGCACCTACAGTGGGGGCAATAAGCGGAAACTCTCCACAGCCATTGCCCTGATTGGCTGCCCACCGCTGGTGCTGCTGGTGAGGGGCCCAGTGACCTGTGGGGACAGGCGGGCCCAGGGGTTGGAACCAAAAGATGCATCTCTGTGGCTGGGCCCGCAGATTTAGGAAATGCCGTCTGTTTTCATCTGGACTGTTCCATGTAGTGCTCATTTTGAGGAAATCAGCCTAGCTGTTGGGGGATACTGGATTCACAACACATTCTCACTTAGTTCCTGGGAAGCCTCCTGTGGGGCCACAGGCTCACAGCAGGGAAGTTCAGCCCTTCTGCGGAACATTGGCATCTGCTCAGAACTTGCTACTGCCGGAGAAGGTCTCTGTGGGACCTGTAGTGGACAGGAGCACTTGCCTGGATCAAAGGCTCATGGGACTCTCACTCGGAGCTGAGACCCCTGTGCTCATAAAGTCCGGGGTCCGTGAGTCCCTGGGTCACAGGACCTGGAGGGAACAGAAAAGTCACTTGAACTGTACCCTTGCCTCCGTGCAAATGTATGACAGGGATTTTTGTGGTTTGCATGTTTGTTTTTAAAGGTAATTCTGCCTTTGCCTTAATCAACTTTAACCCATGTCTGAGGTGAAATAGGTCTAGAGGTGTGCACGATCTGCCTTAACTCTCCTGATTGGCCACCTGCCTTCCATACTCTGTCCCTGCGTACCCGAGTCTCACTCCGCTGGGGAGTGACTGTGTGCACTGCTTGCCAGGGATAGTGCTCAGAGGAAGCCAACCATGGCGGCTACAGTAAGCCAGGCCCCTGCCCTCTCTGCCTCCCACAGGATGAGCCCACCACAGGCATGGACCCCCAGGCACGCCGCATGCTGTGGAACACCATCGTGAGCATTATCAGAGAAGGGAAGGCCGTGGTCCTCACATCCCACAGGCAAGAGATTCCCAGGGGCTGCGGTGGGGCTGGCAGGCAGGTGGGAGTCCTCACCCCTCACCTCCTCTCTCCTACCCCGCAGCATGGAAGAATGTGAGGCCCTGTGTACCCGGCTGGCCATCATGGTAAAGGGCACCTTTCAGTGTCTGGGCACCATTCAGCACCTCAAGTACAAGTAAGGAGGTGGTGGGGCAGAGGGTGCCTTGTTACCTTTCTGGGAGGAGCAGGGGTGGGCAACCAGGCCCTGTGCTCTCTACTGAACTTGAGAGGGTCCTGCTGCCCCCTCACCCCATGGGCAGAGGAAGATGGTGGGGCCTGGCCTCATTCTACAGCAGCAAGTGGAGAAAGCCATCGTGCTGGAAGAAACTCTCTGTATTGGGCTAAGCACCTGAGGTTGAAGGCTCCCGAGTCTCCAGATGGAGCGTTCTGACTGGGGCACTGCAGAGCCTGGCCGGGGTGAGGGAGGGTCGCCACCGCTGCCCCATTATCCCACCACTTACCCCAACAAGCCCAGGACCAATGGCCTGCTTAGTACGAGCTCACAACCAACTTAGGAACGACTAGGAAACCAAGGAGCCTGAGAACTAGTTTTTCTTTCTGGCATGTTGTATGCTTTTGAGTTTGAGAAACGACCATGTATTATAAAGTGAACCAGAAATGCCAGTATATTGTACATTGTAAACTGCTATAAATATGTGGCATTAATAATGGTTTCTCTGCCAAAGCTGACGGTTAAAATAAGATTATGACAACAACACCGTGCTCCCTTGCATTCTGGTATGCATTATAAGCTGGAAAGGGTGGATTTATAATTATCACTTATGTGTTTAACAAATGCTTCTTGAGAGTGTGGAAGAGAAGAGTCGCCATGCCAGTGGGTGAAGGGACCAGCGCTCAGCCCACCTCATCTGTGCCGGGAGGCGCCCAGGGGAGAGTGCTGGGCAGCATGTGTCATTCTGACACGCATCAGGGCCGATTCATGGCTGAGAGAAAGGTCCGGTAGATTAGCTGCGTTTGGATACTTGACCCATGGCTTCTTGAGCAATTACAGCTCGGACACGGCACACATGTCTAGGGGGACTCCTGCATGTCACCAGACCTGTGTCAGCAGCCTCCTGTGTCAGCTGCTGGAGACATAGCTGTTCCCTCCTCCTTTCCCTTTCACTCTTTGATGTGCTCGCGGAGAGCAGATGAACTGTTCCCCGTGCAAGAGACAGTTTGCCAGAGCTGGAAAGCAGAGGCGTTGTATTGTAGAGGGGAGTGACCGCCCCTTGACCATGGAGGGACCACTGAAGTAAGTCATAACTGACACTGTTACACCGGAATGTACGTGCACAGGGAAGCCAGCTGGCCCTGCCCACACGTGTGGTGGACCATTCTTTCTTCACCTGGCGAGGGCAGGAGGGGAACACCTGGCACTTGCAGCTCCATTTGTTTTGGAAACTTCCATAGGGAAGTGCTGCCTTTCCAGGCCTTTGCTCTCACCTGGCCAGACACTTAAAGGGCCAGGCAGCCTTTCCACCACTGAGTGACCACTGGCCCTGCCCGCCTTCATGGGCAGGTCTGCAATCTCTGCAGGGAGCTAAGCCCGCCTTTGACTTCAGCAAGTATGTGAGAGGCAAAGGCACAAGCAACATCAGTGTCCCCAGGAGTTGGACACAGGAAGGTGTGATGGGCCTGGTGACCCACTTCACCACACACAGACATTCAGACCTCTAAAAACTAGGATCAAACTGTTTCTCCAGGAACTATTGTGGGTTTTCCTCCAGTTTTAAACACGCCCAAGAGGTTTAGAGCGTGGCTTTTAATCCTCAATATTTTCAATGAGTCTGTTCCTTGTTTTGGGATTGCCTTAGACCCAACTCCTAGCAGGCCTGCCTGTTCCATGCCTGTCCCCTAGGTTCGGAGATGGCTACATCGTGACAATGAAGATCAAGTCCCCGAAGGACGACTTGCTTCCGGACCTGAACCCCGTGGAGCAGTTCTTCCAGGGGAACTTCCCGGGCAGCGTGCAGAGGGAGCGGCACTACAACATGCTGCAGTTCCAGGTCCCCTCCTCCTCCCTGGCCAGGATCTTCCGGCTGCTCGTCTCCCACAAGGACAGCCTGCTCATCGAGGAGTATTCGGTCACACAGACCACGCTGGACCAGGCAAGCCCCCACGGGGCCAGGCGCAGAGCAGGGCTGTGCAGAGACTGGCCTGGACCACCCGACCTGGGCCGGGACCCCCACCACAGGGAGGCAGGACATGCCTGGGTTCTAACCCTCTGGTCCATCTGTCCGTTAGGGTAAACCTCCGCCTATGAGAAAGTGCTGTCTAACACTATTTTAATCATCAGCACATGTCGTTCCCTTTACATCGTCTTCCCCACTACGGATGACTTTAGTTCATCCTCCCTGATTTGTGGTGGTGACTTTTTTTCTTTTTCAAATCAACTTGATTGGTGATTAATTTACGTACGATAAAATGTACTCATTTAAGGTGTACAATTAGGTGAGTTTTGATAAACAGGTACTCGTATGCCATGTGTCAGGTTTTAAAATGTGGTCACTTTTTATTGCGGTAACATATACCTGGCATAATGACCTGTTTTAAGTGTCCAGTTGAGTGGCATTAAGCACATCTGCTTCATTGTGTGACCATCACCACCACCCATCTCCAGAAAATTGTTCATCTTCCCCAATTAAAACTCTGTGTCAACAATTAAATGTTCCCTCCATCCCCAGCCACTCTTAACCACTGTACTACTTGGCGTTGGCTACTCCACATAGCCCATGTAAGTGGAATTATACAGTATTTCGTCCCTTTTGTCGGGCGTATTTCACTTGACACTATGTCCTCCGGGTTCCACATGTCAGAATATCCTCCTTTTAAAGGCTGATTAATATTCCATTGTAATAGATACCATGTTTTATTGAGCCATTCACCTACTCAGACATTTGAGTTGTTTCTGGGTGGGCAGGGGTTGCGGTGTGTTTGTTTCGAATGCACGTCCTTGAAGTCTGTTCAGTGAAGCAGCAGGAATAGGCAGGCCCCCGCTGACCCTCTGAAGAGCTGGCCCACCAGCACCTGCTTCTCAGCCTGAAGCAGGTGGAGGAAGGAGCAGGCGTTACAGCCACGCTGCACGTTGGGTGACGAACAGAGGAGAGATGAGACTGAACTCCTGTTTTGATTGTAGTGCCTTCTTCAGAGATTTAGAAGGTGCTGCCACTGGAGCTCGGCCTTGCCTTGTACACCCCATAGGAGCTCCGCTGGCTTAGCTCAGAATCCTAACAAGCCCTGTCCCGGACCCTGGTGGCCAGGCTTCCTCAGGCGGGCCGGCCAACCCTCTGCGGGATGCAGAGTCTCCAGCAGGGCTGTACATTAACTGTGGAAAAGAGAAAGCAAAGTGGGTGGGCGTGGAGGCCACCATTTTTCTGGAAACATACCTATTCTTGCTCTTCTCTTGCCCTCAGGTATTTGTGAACTTTGCTAAACAGCAGACGGAAGCTCACGACGTCCCTTTGCACCCCCGCGCTGCCGGAGCCAGCAGACAAGCCAAGGTACTGGCCGCTCTTTCACGGTCGCCTGCTCAGACCACTGGGCCTGGGCAGCTCAGGCTTGCCTCCTGCAGAGCGCCCCGCCCAACCACAGCACTCCGCGTCACCACCTGTCCTCGCCCCCAGTTCTGTGCTGAAGGACTTTTCAATCCGTAGTGGTGTGGGTTCCTTTTATAATCAGGAAGCCACGCAGATGGCGTGGGAGAGCATTTTTGAAAAGGATTTTCCCCCATGATTTTGCTTACAGCTAAAGGAATTCAGACTTTGGGAATGAGAAGCAGGGAACTAGGAGAGCATATAAAAACATCTTGATTGTTGGGCTATTTGACATCTATGTCTGGTCATGCGCTTGAGTTTTGAAGGAAAGGAATTAGCTGGCACCTCATGTCAATGGTGGACACATTTGGTTAGAGCGAGGGTTACTGTCTGTTTTAGGAAGAGGGCTCTTTGTTCTCTGTCAAACTATCAAGGTGATGGAGGAGGAAGCAATAGAAGGCATGTACCTGACCTGTGATAACTCACGGGATAGGTGCTTCCGGGTTCCCGCCCTGGCGTGGCGGCCCCGCCCCTTGGAAGGAGCATCCCCACCCACCCCTCTCCCCGGGTGAGGGTGGGGGAGGGGAGAGAGAGAGCAAGCTGCAGGAAGTGCTGCAGGAGGCACCGGGATCCCGGTGCCTGGGTTTAAGCCTGGGATTACAAAGGGACAAATCAGCCGTTCTCGCTAGACTTACCGTGAAGGGTGAAGTAAATCAAATAAAATCAAAGCACATTTTCAATCAGCAAAGATGTGCAAAACTTTATTTCCCATAAAATTCTCATTTCTTTCACCAGTTTCTTGATTGCAAGAAAAACCAAATACTGCTAATGACTGAAACACCACATTCTAAGGTCATGCCTATGACGAATTTCCCCTCTTCCTTTTGACTAGGAGAGACCTAACGGCTGCTTAGTAAGGCTGGCTTTGCCCCCCGTCTCCCCAGAGGGCCCAGACATGTCTAAGTAAAGGTACCGGTCCAGGGAAAGTTACTTCTGCTAAGATTTTCCGCCGCTCTTTCTCATATACAGGTCTCGAACTTTGTTTACACCTATGGGAAATGATTCTTTGAAAGCCATTTGCAGTTATGAATGTTTTTATAATTCAGAATGCACCTATGAGGTGTATAGGGTACAAGTGTTCCCTATAACTGCCAATGTTTTTCCTACACCCACCTTGCATATTCTCTCTTAAAGGGCTAATGCCAAGCCATCTCTGGGCCAGGTGAGGGGGCTGATGGTCTAAGATCTATACAGTAGTTAATTGCAAACCTGCTTTCTTGGCTTTTAAGACAGAAGGAGCCCAGTAACTTTCCTGGCCTACAGAGCAAACCTACAGGCCCCCAGGCAGCCTTTGGAAAGCACCCAGAGGGTACAGAGGCTTCCCCCTGAGGTGTGAGCGGCTGTGAGTCTTCATGACGTCTGCACCATAGAGCCAGAGAGACCTGAGGGGTCGTCTGGCCCAAAGTGTTCGCAGACATGCGAACAAGCGTAGCCCGTAACCTTGGGGATCTGACAAATCACAGTGCCCTTGGCTGAGCTTCTTCCGGTGATTAATTGATGGCTATTTAACTCTGAAATCTAAAAGCCTTCGCACCTTCTCTTCAGAAAACCGAGGTGACAAAAGTCTACCTGTTCTCTCTCCACAGGTCTGATCTCCTTCCACACTGTGTGCTCGCTGCAGCCGGAAGTGAACTCCGGGCCGTGGGAAGTGCGGGAGCCTTTGCCGTCCGGTCATCCAGTCCACGCAGCCCGCATAAGTAAGGCCCTGGCAGCAGAGCCATACACATGTGGGGCATTCAGAGCACGCCAAAGGGGGCTTTTCCAGGAGGAAGCCGAAGCTGACTGGTTCTCCTGGGACACCCGATGGTGAAACTGGCCAGCCAAACGAATGCAAAGCCCTTTTCATCCAGACCACAGAACTGGAAGGCCCAGTTCGTCCTGCCAGTAGCTTTGCTCTCAATATCATTCTCGTTCAAGTGGACCTGCTTTTCTCCGTGTGTACGTGTGTCTGCTCTATTTTTAAGGAGAAAATAACATGCAAACATATTTATCACACACTAGCCGGTGTGCACCATCTGGTACTGTTTCAGACACGATCTGTGCCTGTGCAGCTTCCTGTCCTTGCGTGAGCTTCCGTGAGAGTGATTGCCGCAGGGGTGCCCGTCCCGGCAACGTTCTGCCCCCCTGGGGTGGGAGTGAATGGACGAGTCTTGATGTTGCGTGTCGAGTCTGCTTTATAGGGTCTGAAGAAAACGCCCAGTTGGCACCGCATGTGCACATTGTTCATTGTTAACTGGGTGTTATTTGAACCTAGGTTTCACGTCTGTTTGCTCAGCTTATTTGAGTGTCCACCTCAGAGGGATAATTAAGACAGGAGAAGAGGCGGGGACAGGTGAGAGTGCATCTTTGATTGGGTATGAAACCCAACGTGTCTCTGTAACTCTTTAAGGATGCAAGGCCTCCTTCGTGCAGAGCCGTGCCCTCCCCACAGTGCTGACGTGTGCGCCTTCCGCAGTGACAGTACGGAGCAGTGGCTCACGGGATATCTCATTGTTCGCATATAAGCTCACTAAGAATCAGGAAATAATAGTTTTGAACCAAACCATTTCAAATGGCTCGTGGACAAGAAGAACAAATGGACTCCCTGACCAAGGCAGTCCCCTCTCCATGTGCCATAGACGGGCTTCCTAGTTCCAACGCATTCTGGAGCAGTGCCTCCGGAAGCGCATTATTACCACGGCTGTACTCCAGGATCTGGGGGCGGGGGCGGGGCAGGAGAGGGAATGGGGAGAGAAAGATGCCGAGACCCCATACCTGTACCTGAGAAGGGGACGTGGAAGAAAGCGAGCACAGGGTGCTGGCATTTTCCCTGAGGAAGGAGAGGCCTCTCTTTCTCCAGGGGCAGATGGAAGGCCGGGGCTACACAGTTTTCAATCCCGCACAGCTCGTGGCTGGCTGCTTTGTAAATAATAATAGAGCATGCAAAACTAGTAGCCTCAGAGCTTAATTTGGTTTTGACTTAAAAAAAATACCTACCAGTGAGCAAAACCATTTTAACTAGGGTTGGAAGAGGGTTTAGGAAAACTCAGGAGTGTGCTGTTGACACTCAGCATAATGCTATTACATCCTGGCTGGCTTTGGAATTTAAATTTGCAACTACAACATCACAGGGACACAGGCAAAGCAGAGGTGGGGGCCGCTGTCATTCTGGGCGTGGTGGGTTGTGCAGGTGTTGAAGAGGGCACCATGGACTGGAAAGAGTCGGGTACGGGTGATGTCTCACGGTGCCTTTGGGAGGAAAGCTCAGTCTCCCTGTCTGTCCCCACTGCACCTGAGCTCTCCAATAGCAAGGACTGTGTCCTTTTTTGCCATTTTCCCCAGCTCCTGCTACACAGAAAACACTCCACAAACACTTACCAAGCTCAG
>PVKM010028477.1:0-18262 GCA_004027735.1 Carollia perspicillata
GAAAAGGAGATAGCCAACCTATCAGATGCCAACCGTTGAAAACACTAGTAATCAGGATGCTCACAGAATTGGTTGAATATGGTCGTAAAATAGAGGAAAAAGTGAAGGCTATGCAAAGTGAAATAAAGGAAAATGTACAGGAAGCCAACAGTGATGGGAAAGAAGCTGGAACTCAAATCACCAGTTTGGACCAGAAGGAAGAAATAAACTGTCAATCAGAACAGAATGAAGAAATAAGAATTCGAATAAATGAGGAGAGGCTTAGGAAACTCCAGGACAACCTTAAGTGTTCCAACATCTGAATCATAGGGGTCTCAGAAGCAGAAGAGAAAGAGAAAGAAATAGAAAACTTATTTGGAAACATAATGAAAGAGAATTTCCCCAATCTGGCAAAGGAAATAGACTTCCAGGAAGTTCAGGGAGCTCCGAGAGTCCCAAAGAAGTTGGACCCAAGGTAGCACACACCAAGGCACATCATAATTACATTACCTAAGATTAAAGATAAGCAGAGAATCTTAAAAGCAGCAAGAGAAAAAGAGACATTTACCTACAAAGGATTTCCCATAAGACTATCAGCTGATTTCTCAAAAGAAACCTTGCAGGCAAGAAGGGGCTGGAAAGAAGTATTCCAAGTCATGAAAAGCAAGGACTTGCATGCAAGATTACTCTATCCAGCAAAGCTATCATTTAGAATGGAAGGGCAGATGAAGTGCTTCCCAGATAAGGTCAAGTTAAAGGAGTTTATCATCACCAAGCCCTTATTATATGAAATGTTAAAGGGACATACCTAAGAATAAGAAGATAAAAAATATGAACAGTAAAATGAAAACAAACTGTCAACAACTGAACCTAAAAAAAACAGAAACAAAAACGAACTAACCAAACAACTAAAACAAGGACAGATTCACAGAAATACACATCACATCTAGGGTTATCAGTGTGGAGGGGGGAGAGGGAGAATGGGGGAAAAGGTAAAGGGAATAAGAAGCATAAATGGTAGGTACAAAATAGACAGGGGGAGGTTAAGAATAGTATAGGAAATGGAGAATAGTATAGGAAATGGAGAAACCAAGGAACTTATGTGTATCATGGGCATGAACTAAGGGTGGGGAATGTGGGTGGGAGCAGGTGTGCAGGGCAGAGAGGAATAAAGGGAAAAAATGGGATGACCATAATAGCATAATCAATAAAATATATTAAAAATAAAATAAAATAAGTTGCTTTGTATTTTAACCCTTTCAATTTTATTGAGGCTTATTTAATGAGATAGTATATGGTGGATCTATCCTGGGGAAATGTGTGCATGAGAAGAATGTGTATTTTCTCATCTTGTTGAATGGAGTTTTCTGTAGAATTTTGTTAGGTCAGGTTGGTTTATAGTGTTCATAACTGTTTCATTGTTGACCTTCTATCTAGTTTTTTTTTATCAGTTATTGAAAGTGAGGTATTGTAGTCTCCAACTATTATTATTGACAATCCATTTTTACCTTAATTCTTTCAGTTTTTGCTTCTTGTGTTTTGGGGCTCTGTTTTTAGGTATGCATGTTTATACATATTTAATTAGATATAATTGTTATATATTCTTGGTGGATTGACTACTTTATCATCATAGAATACCCATCTTTGCCTTTAATAACACTTTATATCTAAAAGTCTATTTTGTCTAATATTACTCTTTTTCGGTGGTTTCAATGCACATGTTTTACTTTCAAACTATTGTATCTTTGAACCTAAAGTGTATCTATTGTAGACTGCATCTGGTTGGATCTTTTAAGAAATTCATAAGTGCCAATCTCTACTTTTTAAAAAATCCTTACCCAAGGACATTGTTTTTTCATTGCTTTCAGGGAGAGAGGAAAGGAGAGAGAGCAACATGGATGCTAGAGAAAAGCATCGACTGGTTGCCTCCCATATGCGCCTGGACCAATGGTTAAAGGTGCAACTTAGATATGTGCCCTGACCAGGAGTCACTCCTGCAACCTTTTGGTTATGGGACAATGCTCCAACCAACTGAGCCACACCAGCCAGGCCCCAATTTCTGCTTTTTGATTGAGGCGTTTATCTTATTTTCATTTAATGTCTTACTGATAACGTATAATTTGCATCTTCCATTTTGCCATTTGTTTTTTATATGCTTTATGTCTTTGTTCCACTATTACATCATTACTGCCTTATTTTGCATTAAGTAGATATTTTCTAGTGTAAACTTTTAATTCCCTTTTTATCATTTATTTTTGTGTTATTTTCTTAGTGGTTCCTCTGAAGATTTCAATTAAGATCTTAAAACAACCTAGTTCAAATTAATAGTAACTTAATTTTTCATTGATTATTCTATTACAGTTGTCTGAACTTTTCTCCTTTTGCCCTGCTCCACCCAGCCTACCCCATTTCTTCTGGTGATCCCCCCTCTTTTGTTCATGTTCATGGGTCATGCATGTAAATTCTTTGGCTACTCCATTTTCTATAATTACTCTTAATCCCCCTGCCTGTCCTGTAACTATCAATTTGCACTTCTTAATCCCTTCACCTTTTGCCCCATTCCCTTAGACCTCCCTCCCAACTGGCCACCATCCCAATGGTCTCCATGTCTATGATTCTGTTTCTGTTCTGCTTGTTTGCTTAGTTTGTTTTTTAGATTCAGTTTTTGATAGCTGTGTGTTTATTGCCATTTTAATGTTCATTGTTTCGATCTTTTTTTCTTCTGTAATTCCCTTTAACATTTCATATGATAATGGTTTGGTGATGATGAAGTCCTTTAGATTTACCTTATCTGGAAAGAATTTGATCTGCTTTTTGATTCTAAATGATAGCTTTGCTGGATAGAGTAATCTAAGTTGTAGGTCCTTGTTTTTCGTCACTTTGAATACTTCTTGCCAATCCCTTCTAGCCTGCAAAGTTTCTTTTGAGAAATCAGCTGAAAGTCTTATGGGAAATCCCCTGTAGGTAACTAACTTCTTTTCTCTTGCTGATTATAAGATTCTCTCCTTATTTAACCTTTGGCATATTAATTACGATGTGCCTTGGAGTGGACCTCTTTGCATCCATCTTGTTTGAGATTCTCTGTGTTTCTGGATTTGCATGTCTGTTTCCTTCACCAAATTGGGGAAATTTTCTTTCATTATTTTTTTCAAATAGATTTCAGATTTCTTGTTCTTTCTTTTCTCCCTCTGGCACCCCTATGATGAGAATGTTGGAATGTTTGAAGTCGTCATAGAAGCTGCTTACACTATCCTTGTTTTTTTTTTTTTGGATTCTTTTTTCTTATTGTTCTGATTGGTTGTTTTTTGCTTTCGTATGTTCCAAATCATTGATTTAATTCTTGGCTTAATCCACTCTACTGTTATTTCCCTGTAAATTGTTCTTTGTTTTAATTAGTATATTCTTCATATCTGACTGGATCTTTTTTATGCTGCTGAGATCCTCACTAAGTTTCTTGATCATCCTTGTAACCAGTGTTTTGAACTCCACATCTGATGACTTTTTATCTTTATTTTGTTCAGTTCTTTTTCTGGAGTTTTGTTCTGTTCATTCATTGAAGCCATATTTCTTTCTCTCCTCATTTTGGCAGCTTCCCTGCATTTGTTCTTATGTGTTAGGTAGAGCTGCTTTGACTCCATGTTTTGGTATCATGGCCTAGTGTAGTAGGTGTCCTGTAGGGTCCAGCAGCAGAGCTTCCTCTATCCCTCAAGCTGAGTACTCGAGGTACACACTCTCTATGGGATGAGTACTCTCTCCACTTGTAGTTGAGTTTTGATTGCTGTCAGTAGGTCAATGGGAGGGATTTACCCAGGCCAGTCAGCTGGTAGGACTGGCTCTGACCCCTGGCCAGCAACCACCTCCCTCTGTGGCTTGTGGAGGTGGTTGGGTGCTCTGATATGGTCTATGTCTCTCCACTCAGTGTACAGGCTCTGGGTTTTCCTGGATGATGCAGACTAAAGTCAGCTTGCATCTGTGTTCTATCTGGGGACCCTTGGCGTAAGTTATAAAGTGATCTGCTGATGGCTGCTGCTGCTGCTGGGTCTGGGGTCACTCAGTGATAGGTACAGGGTGTGGGATCAGCTGTTGTTGGTTTGAGTGGATTTAGGAAGGTCAGAAGCCTGCATCTAGCCAGGCCATTCATATGGAAAAGCCCCTGTTACTAGCTTGGGTGGGTCCATAAATTGGATGAGGCAGAGCCTTAGGTAATCATCAGGGAGAGAAAAACTTTGTGAGCCAGGCTGATGGAAACTCAGATATGGTGCCTCTGCACTGTGACTTTGTGTAGGGGAGGGCTCAGAAAAAGAAGAGTAGCTTCTGTCTGAGTTCTGTCTGGGAGGAAGCTATCCCCCAGGCCTTGTCCTGATGCCAGACACTTCAGTTCCTTCCCATGTGCCACTGGTACCCTTTAAAGTGCTGCCCCAGTGCTGGACCCTAGAGGGAGTGAGTTTGAGTATGCGGGGCCCTGCAAGAGGAGATGCCACGGTTTCTTTTGCCCACTAAAACCACACTGGTTTTAACAGACAGAAGTTTTAGGGAATTATCTTCCTGGCACTGGAACCCTGGTCTACGTGGTCTGGTGTGGGACTGGGATCCCTTGTTCCCAAGATATACCTCCATTTTATGTCCACCACACATGGGTTCAAGACCAGCCCATTCTGCATCTCACGTCTCCGCTCCCTGGCTCTCCTACCTATCTGGATACATGTGGTTTCTTTAATTCCTTAGTTGTCAGACTTCCATACAGCTGAATTTTCTGACAGTTCTGAGTGACATTTGTTCTGTAGTTTAGCTATAATTTTGCTGTGGTTGTGCAAAGAGGCAAGCTGCATTTACCTACACCTTCATCTTGACCAGAAGTCAGTGCTAGCTTAATTTTGACATTATACAAAACCTTGCTCCAATATAGCTGTTTCTTCCTCTACTTTTGTACTATTATTGTCATACAGATTATGCAGAGAAGTGATAGCCAGCACCTGGGACTAAGGTAGTGACAGTGGCTAAGGGGAAGTAGGAAGGGAGGGAGTGGAGAAAGAATTCAGTAGTGAAATCCATGGCCTTGGGACCTAGTTGTATGTGAAGGAAAAAGAAGAATCAATTTGTGTCTGACAGATGGAGCTTGTTCCACATGAGGAATGCCGTGGACTATTGGTTTCAGCTGGCTTTAGGAACGTGTCGCAGAATCCATAATGCAGGTGCAGCAGGAGAAATGAATGTGGGAGCAGCAGTCCCCAGCGCAGGCATTGGCAATACAGATCATTTTTCAGACTCCCTTAGCTGGTTGTGAGGCTCTTCCTAGGTTCATACAGAACCCACTTTTTATCTCCAGTGGACTCTCAGCACAATATTTTAAAATTATCTGGTTATGTACCTATCTTTCCTTGGAGACGGTGAATGCCTTAAGCATGAGAACCATTTTGAGTTGCTGGCTTATCCCAGAATAGGAGCTTCCCAATGGTGTGTTGAACTGAAGGTGATTTGGGAGGAAAAGAGAATCTATGAGGCTAGTGCCTAGTGGTTCCATCAATTCCTAAATCCCTCTATAAGTTTAGGACTTTCCAAGCTTGAGCAGTGTATTTAGTGTCCTCACCTCAAAGAGCTGAGAATCCACAGATTGTGAATCTGGTGCCCACTGATCAGTGTGCCAACAATGGACAGCATCAAGAGTGCTTACTGAGCAAGGAGACTCAGCTTCCCAATTCAGGATGGTCAATTGTGAGTCGGCCCCTCCCTAGCTTGCACTGCCAGTCCTTGTCTGTTTAGGTGGTGAAGTCATTAACACTTCAGACATTCTCCCAGCTCTATTGACTCTTTTACTGCAGGTATTTGTGAGGTCCCTGCACTGACTTGGTGGGGCAGGGCTCACTGAACCAGTGCTCCTATACTTGTAGTCATGTGCTTAGCAGGACCGTGTCCAACCTCTGGAACTGGGCTCTTGCTTTCTGGTTAGGCATGAAGTTGTCCCGGTGCTCCTCAGTGTGTGAGTTACCTCCCAGAGCAAGCTGCTCCCTGATGCATAGTGATTTCTGCAGAGCCACCTCCTTGTCTTCCACGGTCCCCCTGAGAGTTCCCCACTGTGGGGCCACGCTGCATTGGAAACAACGTTGTGATGGTGTATTCTTTCTTCCCTCCCTGTCTGGGGAGCTAATGTGACTCCAGGCAACATAACTTCCCTGGGAATCATTTTTGAGTGGACCTTTAGAGCAGCTATAGAGTTTGTTGGGCACTTGGCAATGCCACTTGGCTGAGCTGAACTTTTCCTGATTTAGAGACAGGCAGCTTCAGGTTGTCTCCTTAAGTGGAGAAGCAAAGTAGAACCTGGGGGAGAAGGCTGAAGGGAGGGCTTCTCCGCAGAAGCATCTCCTCCCAGTCAGGCCCAGCCTCCAGATGCTGAGCAGCTTTAGAATCAGTAAAGTGACTCTATGGATGCTGGGAAAGAGCATTGAGGAAGGAAGAAAGGAAGGAAAAAAGAAGGGAGGGATGGAAGGAGGGTGGTAGAATTTCTGGGTCCTGTAGCCTGAGGTCCTGGAACACATGCCTCCATTTGCCTCAGAGCCCCATTGGTGGGATACCCCCTTAACTGGTCTGAGCCTCATTGTGTTCCTCATACAAGGTCACTGGTGGATGCTGACTAGTTCTGTTCATAGCTTCTAGACTGAAAAATACGAAGACTTATTCAGCACAGCTAATGAGCCTGGTGATGCTCGCTGGTGGGTGGGGAGCAGACTGGGCGGGGAGAGACACATGGGCCTTACCTTTGGGGAACAGTTGCTATTTTTCAAAAAACACTGTCATATACATTACCTCATTTTATCTACAGCAATATCATGAATATGTTATTACCACTCTTTTAGAGGAGAAAATCTGGACTTAGAACAGTCCTGCCACTCAACTGAGGCAAGGCCACTCCTGAGGTTTATGACACCGAACCCTGGAGCCCTATACTCCCAGGCCCAGACAGCCACACTGGACTGGTGTTTGCCAGCCTGTGTGTGTGCAAGAGAGACTCCTGTAGTGGGCCTCTATCTGTCAGTCTGCAGGGTGAAGGCAAGGGTTAGTAGGAAGCTCTGCAGAAGCCTCTCTTCCCTCCCCAAGCCATCGACTTCAGGAATCAGCATTTTCCTCAAAAGACTAAAAGAAATGTTTTGCCTAAGAGATGTCAGTGCTCAAAATTGTGCACCCAGAAAGAGAAAGCGGAGTTCCAATTCACTGGGGCAGGCATGGAAGTAGAAGTGATTAAACCAGGCTCCATTCATCATTCATTCATTCACTCATTCGTTCATTTGGTTGTTCATCACACATGTACCAGGAAATGGTAATGCCAGGCATGGTGCAAGATTCTCAGGGCTGGAGGTCAGGAGGAGAGACATCCACATGAATAATACTGAGCCCTGCTTTCAGCTACTAGACGCACAGAGTGTTCTCCCTTCTCAGTGTTGTGTGCGTGACTGTATGTCACTGTGCACACTGAAGGCGCAGAGGAGAGTTCAGAATTGAGGGCTAGAGAAGACTTCGGCCAAGAGGGGACTCCAGACCTGCCCGGAAGGCCCACTGCACTGTGATTCAGTAAGAACCTTCTCCAGCAGGCCCCACACGAACATCTCTTCACTGTCTATGGGAGCAGAGTGGTAAAAAGACTTTGCTCCTGGGAGTGGAAGATGGTGCAACCACTTTGGAAGACTTAAAGTTGAGCGTAAACTTACCTCATGAGTCTACTATTCTGTGCCTAAATATTTACCCAGAAGAAATGAAAACATATGCCCACACTTGGATGTAAATGTTTCGAGCAGTTTTAATCATAATAGAAAATATCTGGAAATAATCCAGATTCCCATTTAGTAACTAGATAAAGAGACTGTCATGAATTCAGGTAATAAAAAACTACACAATAGTAAAAGGAAACCTGTTGATCCATACAATGATGAGGATGAATCTCAAAAACATCCATCCATGTGGAGTAAAAGAAACCAGATTAAAAAAAAAGAGAGTACTTTATGTATGATTCCATGCATATGAAACACTAGAAAAGACTACTCTGATGTATGATGAAAGCAGATCAGTGTTTTCTTGGGGTGAGGTGAGTGGGAGGCTGACTGGGCAGGGCACAGGGAACTTTCTAGGGTGAAGAAAATGTGCTGTATCGTGATGATAGTGGTAGGTGGGTATACACTTGTCAGCTCACCGACTTGCATACCTCAAAGCACAAGCTGGAAGGGCATTGGGAAACATCTTGGAGACTTCCTGCTATGCCATGTCTTAACCCCTTTGTCTGCCAGATCTTGGGAGGCCTAGGGTTCCCAGGAGAGGGTTCAGCGTGGCTAAGTCAGTAGAGAGGTGTATTAAGGCTCTCCAGAAGCACAAACAATAATATATACATATGTCTTATATATAATATTTTATATATATAAAGAGATTTACTATGAGGAATTGGCTCACACAGTTATTGAATTTGTCAAATCTCCAGCTCTGTAGTTAGCAAGCTGGAGACCTCGGAAAGTTGATGGTGTAGTTCTAGCCTTAGTCCAGAGTCTGGAGACCTAAGAAGGTCTGATATTTCAGTTCAAGCCCAAAGGGAAAAGACAGATGCCCTAGCTCAACAGTCAGGCAGGAGGAGTTCCCTCGTACTCAGTCTTTTTATTCTATTTAGTCTTCAGTTGATTGGCTGAGGCCCACTCACATCAGGAAGGATAGTCAGCTTGGCTGGGACTACTGATTCAAATGTTAATCTCATCCAGAAACACCCTCACAGACACTTGCAGAATAATGTTTTCATTTGACCAGTTTGGGTACCACATGGTCCAGTCAAGTTGACACACAAAATTAACTACCAAAGGAGTCTGTCCGGGGCCTTGGAGCAGTAGACGGATGTTGTATTATTTGGTCTGTGTACACAGTTTAGTGTTCCTAGGTACTTGTGGGGCAGGGAGGTAGTTTGGAACAACCCTCCCATCCCCCAAAAATAGAATCAGATTTTTCCCTCTTGGCACATATGCTTTCCACCCCACCAGCCCTTAATCTACATTTAGAATCTCTGCTGCATTATTGGAAAAAAGAAATTAGTATTTCCTATAGAATCTTGACCATACTTAAACAGGAGTGATAATGAATAATTGGGATGTGGAAAATGAGCGCGTAAGGCTTAGTTTGTTCATTCATTTATTTATTGGCTAATTCATGTATTTACTGAGTTCCTACTTCTCTGTGCTAGATGCTAGATGCTGGTGACATTTGTGGTGTCCTTGTCCTTGAAAAGATTGTGCTCCCATGACAGGCCATTGTGAATAAAAGTCACCCAAGGAAGTAAAATTCAGTCTGGTAATGCCCATGCAGGAGCCGTGTGGAGTCCAGGAGTGGCCCTGGGTGTCCTGACCAGAGGTGTGTCAGGAGAGGTTTCTGGAGGATGATGGCCCTGGGTCTGAAGGGTCTGCCTTTGTCATCAGCTTGCTGAGTTCTGCCATCACCAGCCTGAAAGGCCTCTTTTTCCTGATGGTCTCTTGTGGCAGTTACTGGGTTTGTAAAGGTGCGTCTGAGTGGCAGGTTCACCTGATGAGCCAGAAAAGAGACCTCCCAAGCCAACCAGACTTTTTCTTTACCCCTCATCTCGCAGCTCTGGGGAAGGTGCACTGGGGACGTGTGGCTGACCCTCGGGACTGGGGCAGAGAAAGAGTGGTCTGCACTGCAGGCTAGTGGTGTTGCAGGGCCACCTGTGACTGGGAGTCAGAGTGTCCAAGGCAGGTATGACCTGCCAGGAGGGCTCAGAGTGTCAGGACACTCTTATTTTCCTTTTCCCTGGGTGGGCATGTTTATCTTTTCCTCCTCCCACAGCTGTGTTCCTTTTGGAGTGCTGCCTCTTCCTCTGTGTGTTGTTTGGGGGGATTTCCCCTCTTACAGACGCCATAGGGACCTGATATTTTTCCTCACTGTCTCATACAATCAGAGAGGGCACCAAGACCCAACCTGGAGATCACATGGTTTTTTGTGGGGCTTTGAAAATTGGGCGATCAGAGACCCACCCAGCTAGCATTAACTTATCTGTGGGTGTGCAGCTGGGGGACAGTCTTGTCACACCATTCGTGCTCCAAAGTCATTTCTGTAGTTTGTTCTCTAATCCCTGGAGCTGCCTCACATCCCAGCTTCATTCTCATACCTTTGGCAGGAATTCCGTGAACTCCCTTATCCCCTCCAATAATTACCCAACTTTAATTAGAACTAATTCCTGGTGCTTGCACTAGAAAACCCGGTGGTGGTTGTAACTTCCTGGACCCATTTCAAATTGATGCTTCCCATTCCTATCCTGCCCTGCACTGATATCATCGGTGTGAGGAGGGCACTTTCAATCAGCTCAGTGCACCTCTATTAATTAGAGTTTGCAGCATACTGGACTATGAAGGGGCTGTTCTTGTGCTACTGTTGCATATGTGGGCAGCTTATGGGAATCAGGCTACACCCATTAGCAGAAACCAGGCTAAGATTCCCTTGGGGTCAAAACTGCACTTAGCCCTTGCCAGTAGCTCAGTTGGTTGGAGTTGGTTGGAACACCAAAAGGTTGAGGGTTCCATCTCTGGTCAGGGCACAAACCTAGGTTGCAGGTTTGATTTCTGGTCAGGGCATGTATGGGAGGCAACGGATTGATGTTTCTCAAATCAGTGTTTTTCTCTCTCAAAATAAAAAGTAAATAAAATCAATAAACATATCCTTGGGTGAGGATTTAAAAAAATGCCGGTATTTAATCCCCACCTGCCTCCATCTGAAAAGAAAAATCCTGAGTATCTATTTTATACTTTCTTAATACATGATGTTTATGTAATGTATCGAAGTTGCAAATATCCTCCTGAACTTTGGAAGGAATGAGCATCCAGAGAAGAATGTGGGGAAGGGCTGGGTTAGAAGGAGCTGGAATAGACGTTGTTTGGGAAGGGAGTTGGCACAACCAACTAAAGGCTCAGATGGTCAGTGGTGCCCAATTGTAAGGACTGTTCTAGTAGGCCAGACCATTCGAGGCAGTAGTTTACAGTCTGATTCAAGAAATCATCTTGGTTAAAATTAAAAAGGAAAAATATGTGGATAATGGAACAGGAGCATAATGGGTGTTGAAGGGAGAGAGTATGAGCTGTCTGGATGGTAGTGAGGCTGCCCAGAATGCTGAGCACCCTGGGTCCTAAATAACCATAGCTGGACTGTAGCCCTCCACTTCAAGGGCCAGAGTTGAGACTCAATTCTGCCAGGGTATTTGGAGATGACTCAAGCTAGACAAGCTCACAAGACGCTGTTGTGTGTGTCAGATCCAATTTCCTTATTATACTGAGAATTAGAAAGGGCCTGACAGCCCACATGGCCAGTGACAGCCAGCAGGCCCTCTTGTGGAAGCTGAGCTGGAGTAGCTTCATGGGAGTCCAGCAGTATATGTGCGCTGGGTGGGGAGAAGGACAGGAGTGTTCCCTCCTGCACTGTTCACAGTGCCACTGGCAGGCAGGGGCAAAGTGTCTGGCACATAGAATGCTCAGTAATGTTGTTGACTGATGGACTGAGTGAATGAATCATGGAGGCCTGAAGTCTCCACCTGTCTGTCGATACAGACCTTTCTGTGCCACTGGACCCTTTGGTAGCTGGCTAGAGCTTTCTTTTTTCTCATCCCAGGCAGAACTAGAGTCCTGGAAACACTTTCCTATTCTTCACTCTGCCCTGGGTCTTGCAGTAGAGCATTAATACCCTTAATGGGTTCATGTTCCTAGGCCCTGCTGTTCCTGCTTCAACTGCAAAGACCCCCCTAGGCCAGGGGCTGAGTAGCAAGCCTGCCAGACCCTTCTCTACTGATTTCACCAGCTTTACTTCCAAAGGAGGACCTTGCATTCAGGTTCTTAGCACTTCCAGGCCTCTCATGGTTAGAGGTTGGAAACCTGGGTGCAGTTTCTGGGGGTCCTGTTGGGATCTCCATTTTTTTTGTTGCTGGCTCATGGCTAGAGGTTTGCCACCATGATGCTGACCACTAGTCCTTGTGGGCTGGGACTGTGGAGCAAGGTCAGAAAAGCTTCTATGCTCTAGTTACTGCTGAGTGAGCAAGTTCCTCTTTGTACCACACAAGGGACAGGGAGCAGGATTCTTTCCTTCCAGTTCTAGCAGCTCTTCATCTGAAGGCTTGAGTCACTGAGGGGATCACTGCCCTCTCCACTCCATCATGTGCATGATCTGCCCAGGGGAAGTGGCTGAGAGCTGACAATCATGTATTAGAGCATTGAGTATACTTGTATCTATGCACTCCAATTCTTTACACCTGTTTCAGAGAATGTTCTAATGTTCTAAAAGGAGAAAAAAACCCCAAAGTTCAACAAGCACATGCAGTGGGGTTGACATTTGATATCCATGACCTCATTTAAACTCCAGCATCATGGGGAACTATGGCTCAGAGGGATTAGGTGGTTTATTCTAGATCATGCAATTAGTAGTAAGTGTTTTGAGTTCACACTACTTCAACAATTATTAAATTTACTACCTTTATCTGCATTTTGAGCATTTAATGCAGTTCAAGAAGATTGAAAGGACCTGGGAGACAGGCATAGAAACAAATAACACCCAATTTTCTGCTTATACTAGAACACGTAGTTTATCACTTGGCATATTTGTTTGATACAATAATTGGCAGCCATTGATTTATAGTGGAAGTGATGGTGTACTTCTTTCTGATAGCTTATATTTAATTGAACATCCCTCCTCCTCTTGTTGTCACTCGTCTATCATTACAGGGCCATCCAATTATTACCTTCATCAGTGGCATTTCCTGGTGGGGCCAGGGCTTCCCCCAACTCCTTCTTTCCTCCATTGTATATGTTAATGTCAGGTCAGTTTCAGCTGCTCCCTGTACTTTGTGGAGCAGACTTGGTTGTGAAGTGCCAAATCCAAGTTCAAAAGCTCTTGTTACTTGGAGATTATTTAGCTCTGTTTCGTAAATTAATTTTTTCTTGCAAAGACAGCCAAAGCACCACAATGATTTTCTACCACAGAGAATTAATGAGGCTTAGGGGAAGATGTTTAATAGGAAAACATTGTCCCACACTGAGAATTTGGAACTCTGGGCGGAAAAGGAGCCGATGAATATTAAAACCACAAAGTGCGATGTGTTTGTTTGAGTGTTTCTGTCAGAGTGCACATGGGTTGTGCTGAGAAGGAGTTATGCCTGTGTCTTCATGCATATTATTGATATATTCACATAGAGAGACTGAAATGATAGGCCTAAAGCAAGGGAGAGGGGTATGTGATAGAGTTACTGCTGGGAAGCCAGGAGTATCCCAGAACCCATGGAGTCTACAGAATGGAGAAGATTTTTTAGCTTTATGTAGTCTGGAAGTTTCTTCTTACAACATGTCCTAAAAACTCTATTGTTCTCTCAAGGTGATAGCCTCGATCGGTGGAAGTAAAAAAAATGCATACCAGTGAGCTCATAGAACTGAGATGCAGAGGTGTAGTTCAATTTGGTCATTCGTTTGCTTCTTCTTCCTTCTTTCCTTCCTTTGAAGATTTCCTTTGGAAAGAGAGGCAAGTTTTGGAGGAAAACAAGCCTCCTTAAATATAAGTTTTGTGCATATACTGAAGGCGTTTCAGTAACATTGTGATTAATATCAGAGTGCCCACTGCATCACAGATGATTTTGGGAACTGACTTGTATAGGATTCAGGAAACAATGAAAAGGATCAGTAAAAGAAAACAAAATTTTCTAAAACAGCAAAGTTCTGTCTAGCTTTTCCTTTGTATAGAACTAAAAATAGGCTGTTTTGTTGTTCTCTGAATTGTTTTGAAGTTTTAGCCTGTTCTAGAAGTTTGGTTTATTGTGCTATGTTTCTCGGTTTGTGACATTTACTCCATATTTACTAAAAATTATTAACTCCATTCAATTGCTCCCTCATACAACCACCTCCCTTTTGTTTTTTAGAGTGCCTCAAAGGCACTGCCCTACAAGAAATAGGAGGGGAATCAACAAACATGTTTTTAAGAGATTGGTTGGGAAGTTGGCATGTTACCTGAGATCGTATTCCTTAGAAGCGGAGCTGGGCAGGGAGATTTGTGAGCACTTGATTTATTGATGAAGAGATTAACTTGGAAAGGAGTGAGGGACATGGGATGGAGGAAGAGGTAGAGCTACTCAAGAATGTGTTTTCAGCAGAAATCAAGCTTTGGCCTGACCCCAAGGAACATGAATGGTTCTTCAGAGTGTCACCTTTAGGCGACAGGGCCAGCTTTTGTTTTCTAGACAATGGCTATGGCATGAGAATGTGGTCCTGTGGGTAACTAACTCCCAGGTGCCTGGACTTCGGTTCCCCCACTAGGAAGGTTGTAGGTGAGAGCCTTTAGCCCAGCACTTGTATCCTCAGGGACAAAGTCATGGCCACTAGACCAGGAAAAGGGATCCTGGGGTGGGCACCAATGGTGTCTGCTGCATCTGTGCTCATAAAGAGCCTTAAATCAAGGTAGAAGAATAAGAAGTGGTCCTAGAGGTTCAGATAACATGCAATTGGAGTTCAGAAGGTGTGGAGGGTACCTTGATCTGGGAGAATCTGGGAACTGCATGGGAGAACCAGTATATGAAACAAATCTGGAGAGATTTGAAATTTTGCACATGGTTGTCTGTGACAGAATGCTAACTAAAGTTAGTATAAGCAGAAATTCAGAAATGGAACATGTGAGTTGGCTTAATTGTGATGTCTAAAGGATATACTTTCAGAAATCTCTTTTTCTCTCTTTCTCCCTCCCTCTCTCTCTCTGTGCATCGATTCAGCCTGTCCTATTATTTGCCTGCTGATCTAATTAGACTCTGTCACATTCATTCATTCATTCATTTAACAAATAAGCATGTACTGTGTGCCAGACAGAACCCCCTGCCCTTCCAGGGTTCAGAGGCCAATTTTCCCCATGGCACATAGGATGGTGGCTTCCAGTCCCAGCCCATATTTTAATGGTTTCTGACCCCAAGGAAAATAGTTGCTGAGTCTGTCCCTACATTTATCTGCCACCTTTCTTGGAAAGGCTGGGTTTGGTCTGGGTGGACTATATTCCTATTCTGTGGGCTGGTCACTGAACATGAGGATGGAAACTTCCAATGGCTAGGAGTAGAGTGGGATCTTGTGATTGGTATTCAACCAGAACCAGATGAAGTCATGTAAGAACCACTTCCAAATGGAATGCATTTGGAAGTCCGTGCAACCCTCCATCTATCCATTGGTCCAGACAGGCCCCAAACTCCAGGTGTCTACCATATGTACACAGGCCAGGGTACAAGTCAGGCAGTCATTACCATGGAAGGCAACCCTTGAGTGGTTGTGAGATCAGAGTGTAGGGTAAGTGGAGGGGACTGGGGCAAATCAGGCTCAGACCACATTTGGGAGGATGCTGAATGCCAGGTCAAGACTTTAGACTTTATTCTATAAACCACAGAGGACTCTAGGGTTTTGCATGATCAACAGTGGGTTTATGAAGATTGCTACAGCAGGAAGTTTGTACCAGGCATACGGTCTATAAGATTTGAGAATTGACTGAATTAGAGGATAGATCAGAGGTGACTGCAAGGCTGTGCTCCTGCTTTTGAAGATTTTGTTATAGGCCTTCTGAAATACTCGTTCCTACTCCTCACCAGGACTATTTATCTTAGTCTGGCCAGGTTTGGATTCTGGGAGCTTCTCACATCTGTAGCTGTGTCATTAATATTAGTCTTGCTTTTCCCTGGGTATTTTACAATCCCTCTGGCCAAAGTCTGGAATACACTTATGATTATATAGATCTTTACCCTCCCTGGCTAACACATTCTATTAAAATGATGGGGCTACTTTTCCCTCAATGTGCTTACCGCTCATTTCCTGAACCACTTGTCCTTAAATCCAGAATATTGACTTCTCTTCCATCACTTCTTCCACCTTCTGAGGTGGGCAACTGTTACTTCAGGTGTACTGCTCTTGGTTTCATGGCTCCTCGAGCAGATACTTTAGAGGATATAAATTTCCCACAGCTTCTGTGTTTTGCTTACTCCCTATTTTTGTAAGTGGAAAGGAAGCAACTTAAATTTATTGATCATTATTTTATGAAATTCCCTCCATGCCCTGTTGGTGAGGAATAATTTCTGCTAGGCTTTCTTACCAAACAGGTATCTCTCTGTCTGTCTATTGGTCTATGTATCCATCCATCCACCCACCCATCCATCCATCCATCTATCCATTGGTCCATCCATCATCAGTTTGTTCCTCCATCCATTTTTATCTCTGTATCCCTCCATCTCTGTCTGTCTACCTGTCCGTTTCTCTCTCCCCTATCTCCATCTATACAGACACACACATACACACACACATTGGGGAAACTACCAGATATTTTTGTTCATTTAGTTTTACTTATTAACATAAACTCATCAAATCCATATAACCTCTCTCTAAAGTAAATATTATCTCCAATTAAAATGAGGGCACTGAGTTTCAGGGAGGTTAATAATCTGTCCAAAATCACAGAGTTAGTCTTTGGAGGTGCCAGGAGGGTAGGTCAGATGGCTTGATGTAAAGATTGTGCTCATTAGAGCACAAACAATGTGGCATCATCATCTATAATAGCAAGAAACTGGAAGCACTGTAAATGAAAATCAATGGGAGATTAGATGAGTAATTTAAGGTTTATCCATGAAATGGAATACAATGCAGCTTCTCAAAAGAATGAATTAGACCTATATACACAAAGGGTTGAAAAACATTCATGATCTATTATTTCATGAGCAAAAAGCAAATTATACAATTGTATGTATAATACGATCCCATTTCTGTTAAGATTATCTTTCTATATACATAGAAAGTATCTGGAAGGATGCCCAAAAGTGTGCAGTTACCAGTGGTTACTGCTTGGAAATGAGATTGGGGAATAGAAAGGAGTTTTCAATGAAAATTTGTTTGAAATTTTTATAAATATTATCTTAATAATAATTATTTTTATTATAAAATTTTTCAAGCCAGCTTTTGACTACCACACCTGGTACCAAGGAAGGGTTGTTATCTCTTCCTCTCCCTCCCAACTGTTTCTTCATCTCAAAATGAAAGCTTTTTCTTTGTTCTCTCTGCCCAGATTCAGCCATCATGTCCCCATGCTTCACTCCTCTCCAGTTTGTGTATTTCTGTCAGCTTGAAGCTTTTTTGGAATGCTTTTCCTGATTATAAGAGTAATACTTAATAATGAAAATGTAAATTGAGACAACAATGAAGTATATTACCTTTCAGAATGATAATATATAATTTTTTCCATAAACCACATTTTTATTTAAAATTTAAAAGATAATGCATATACTTAAAAGTATTCAGGATGGCAACAAGGCAGTTGCAACTTTTATTTTTCAATTATAAGCTAGCATTCATGTTCATGGATAGGAAGAATTAATGTCATTAAAATATTCATGCTACCCAAAGCAATGTATAGATTCAGTGCAATTACTATCAAGATACCAATGGCGCATTTCACAAAACTAGAAAAAATAATTCCAAAAATTTATATGGAATTGCAAAAGATGTTGAATAGCCACAGCAATCTAGAGAAAGAAGAACAAAGTTTGAGGAATCATGCTACCTGACATTAAACTATCCTACAAGGCCATAGTAATCAAAACAGCATGGTATAGACTAGAGCCCAGAAATAAACCCACACCTTCATGGTCAATTAATATTAGACAGAGGGGCAAAAACTTAACAATGGTGTAAAGATAGTCTGTTCAGTAAATGGTGTTGAGAAAATAGGACAGATGGGTGCAAAAAAAAAAAAAAAGACACTAGCCTTGGCCAGGTAGCTTAGTTGGTTAGAACATTTTCCTGATATGCCAAGTTTGTGGGTTTGATCCCTGGTCAGGGCATATACAGCAATCAACCAATGAATGCATAAATAAGTAGAACAACAAATCAAAAAATGAAACTAGACCACTTTCTTACATCATACACAAGAATAAACTCAAACTGTTTTAAAGATTTCAATTACAACTGTAATTGAACACCAATAAAAAGTTAAAAAAATACAAAATACACTGCATTTTGGAATAATTTTTGTTTATTAAACCTAGTATTGAGAGTTATCTACTCTTTTACCCTGTTTGCCCTAATGTTAATGTCAGTCTAATAAAATCTTACCTTACCGTGCATGGTCAAAAACTAAGAGAAAAAACTTGTCACATTACTATTAATTAAACCCTAGACTTTATTTGGATTTCACCTGCTTTTTCAGTAATGCCATTTTCCTGTTCCAGGATCCCATCAGGGTTACCACACTGCATTTGGGGCAACTTCCT
>PVKM010028478.1:0-18259 GCA_004027735.1 Carollia perspicillata
GTTGACTGTATTTT
Organism: Carollia perspicillata; assembly: GCA_004027735.1. NCBI lineage: Eukaryota > Metazoa > Chordata > Mammalia > Chiroptera > Phyllostomidae > Carollia > Carollia perspicillata. Next base: position 15 of record PVKM010028478.1, read on the forward strand.
GTTTTGTCAGCCTAAGCTAATACCAACTGAGAATTTATTGGTGTACATGCAACCATATAAAGCCATAAATTATGATAAACGTAGCGATAACATTGTCCTCTACTCAGCAGTTCTCAACTGTGGTCATTTTGTCCCTCAGGAGACATTTAGCAATGTCTAGAGACATTTGATTTTGTTTGTCACAACGTTGGGGGAAGGAGTACATGCTACTGGCATCAAGTAGGTAAAGGCTAGGGATGCTGCCAAATATCCTACAATGAAAGGACAGGTTGCCACAACAAAGCCTCATCTGGTCTAAAATGAGAGAAACTCTGCCTAGCCAAGCCTCTCAATCCCCCTGCCCCCTAGAGGGAAGAAAGGGAAGAAGGTATCTCAAACTATTGCAAATGCCTTATTTCCTGGGCCAAAGTGGTGTGCACAGGCCAGCATCAGTAGCTGGTGGAACAGGACCACACGCTCTACTGGCACTTGAAGTAGAGGTTGATGGTATCGATTTTTGCACTGGGCCATTATGCCAATGGTGCTGAAGGACTCCATACCCTGTTGTCATTGGCCAGTATCTTTTAGGTGGTACAACATGGGCTGGACAGGTAGAGAGATTTGGCTGCTTCTAGTGTGGGTGAATTTGTCTATACCATATACTTCACTGGCTTCCAAGGCCTGTCATGAAGTTTCATTTATTTCTGTTTTACCTACAGTTTTTCACAGGGATGTCTAATGAATTTTATCAAATTCCTCTATGGCAATCATTGATAGAATCATAAGGTTTTTCTCCTGTAATATTTAATGTGTTGGGTTATCTTAATGGATACCTTCAGGTAGAAAGTAAAAAGTACAAACTTTTTCCTTTACTTTCAGCAGACATTTTATTAAGGCTATTCTAATTTTATTCAGAAGATTCTCATGATTTTCTATAGTCTAGAACTGGTGGATTAAACATAATTTTATATTCATTGGTGGTTAGAAGGAATTCATTTCTAAACTTCTGTGCCTGGGGCCTCTTTTAAGTTATCAATCTTAAACCTTTGTGATTTGTTCTGTAGTTATCTCCTTCAGCCAGTTTTGATTATTTCTTTTTTTTTTAATGGTTTCTTGATGGTCTTACTTCTTCTGGTTTATATTCTAGTGGTCAGGGTAATCTTTTCAAAACTGAAGTTAAATCATGTCACTACTCTGCTTAAAACTCTACCTAATAAGGACTCATGGACATGGACAAGTGTGGTGATTGCTTGAGGGAGGGCGGTATAAGGGGACTAAATGATCATGGAAAAAATACAATAAAAATTAAAAAGTAGAAAATAAACAAAACAAAAGCCCCAGTATGCTGTGTTATTCCATTAGCAAAACAAACAAACCAAAAAAAAAAAAAAAAAACCCTTTACTCAGTAAATAAAATAAAATAAAATTTGAACTTTTCCCCATGCTTACAAGGCCCCTAATGATCTGTCTTACCCATTACAACACTTACTTGTGTTACTCTTTACTATTTCATTCAGACACATTGACAACCTGCCCATTCCTCAAATATAGGAATCTCTTTTCTCAAAGTCTCCTTTTTACAGACTTCTCCTTTTGCTTGGAATCTATCCCCTCAACATTTCACATTGGTTTCTCTTTTCCTTGCTTCAGGACTAGGTTTTTAAATTTGCCACCTCTGAGGCAATCCCTGACTACTCTATGCTTACTGTTACCCAAAAGTAGGCAGTAATTTTTCTGTTTTCTGGTTGTTATAAAGGCTGAGTATACTTATCAACAGACACTCAAATATATTTTCCTCTTAAGGGAAAACTCAGAAATATATTGGATTGATCACTAAGAAAATCATCTACCCTCCCCACCTTACTTTGGAAAAAGTTCATGTTTTCAGAGCTCAAAGGTTATAACAGAATTCCAAATTAATTTTCTAAAGATAATTTCTGCAGCTTGGAATAATTAGTTTTGAGTTGCTGAAGACAAACACTTATATACAATTGCGTACAAATGCCAGGAATATTTTAGAATCATAGCCATAAAGGAATTAATATGTATATAAGAACACTAATGTTAAAAAAGAGAGAAGTGAGAAATCATATTTTTGATCAGGTATCAACTACTTTTTAAAAAATTTTAGTCTCTCCAAATGGCTTGCTGAGAAATACTATTTGGCAAGATATTTCTCAATCTGCCTTATGTAGCCTGTTGTAATTTTACTAAGCCCAGTATTTTAACATTTTTGCACATATTCCCAAAGATCTTTAATGACAGATACATCTTTTTTAAAAATCAGGCAATAAAGTAAGCATGTTGCAAAAATGGGCCACTAAAAGAATGCTAAAAATTAGATGAAGAAAATTCACAGTATGAACAATGTAGAAAAAAAAAAAACACCCCTGTGTTGTTAGTAACTAGGTGTGACAATTCTTTTGAAAGAATCTACTCTGGGTGTCAGATTTTCAAAGATAAATCCCCAAACCCCCAAAATAAGTGGATACAAGAGAGGCCATTTGGGGAGTCATACTTATGGGCGTGCATTATTGGTGTAGCTAGCGTTTGCTAGCATCTACCAACTAAACATTAACATTTTAAGGTTTTTCTGGGTGTGAGTCGTCAATCTTTGAATCTAGATTCCTTTTATTGTCACCGCATATTGGGCAATATTTTTGCTTTTAAAATGATGAAATTGGCTTCTCAGTGAACTTCGGGAGAGGAAGAGCCGTCCTGCAGCAGATGCTCTCCTGCTAAAGCAGAGTCATTCATGGGAGTTGTCAGTTTGTTCTTCCAAAAATACCAAGTAAGATGAGAAGAAAGCAACTGTTTTTGCTATCACGGCACAGACATTTGGTCAGAGCAATAAAATAGCCTCAAATGCCAGAAAATAATAAAGAAAATGTGGAACGAGTGACTTCCAAAGTTGTGGAAATAATCTGACTGCGTCTTACTCCCCGACAGCAGTTGACAGGACTCCTCGGTTCCCGCAGAGGGGAGCACCGCTCCCGCATGGGGTCAGGGCGGGGTCGGGGTTGCAGGCCGCGCTGTGATCGCGGTGCAGCCGGGGGTTTAAGCTGTTTCAAATCAGTTTATATGTGTATGTAGAATGTGTGTACATGTGTGATTAACTTTCTAATGGTGGTGATTAGTTTTCTTTAAGCCAACACAAATTCTTTTACAGCAAATGTTACATATTTAGAAGATGGCTGAATAGGTGGAATCTGTGAGTATAACCTTTTCTAATCTGTTCATAGTTAACTGACCTAAACGTAAAGGGATAAAACTACTTTAAACTCAGTTAACATTATATGTCAAATAGTCATTCACAATCTTGCTCCGCCACACAAATTAATCCTTATTTTCTTTGGCTAAAAATAGGAACAAGTGAAGTTAAAGAAGATATGGATAGAAACCCATGGGATACAGACTTAATTTTTCTTTATATGCAACTTAATTCGGAAAATGCTATGGTAAACTGGTTTAGGTACAACTGGAGAAGCTAGAAAGAAAAACAAAAAAGGAAAAAAATAATATGTCTGCACCCTAATGCAGTGTGATAAAAAGATAAGGACTTCAGTCCCCCAGATCTGAGTTTGAATCCTGGTTTCTTAATTATGAGCTGTGTAACACTGAGCAAGTTTCTCAATTAAAGTAAGTTTCCTACTTCATAAAATTAAAGCAATAAAACTTCATAGAGATATGATGAGAGTTTGAGGAAATAATGAATGCAGAACAGTAGTGCAGTGTAGGATACATAGTAGATATTCAGTAAATGAGAATGTTATTGAGTGCCTTCTACCTGCCAGGTGCTTTTTTAATTTGTTACCTCAATCTTACAAATTGGATGCTCCAGCTTTGCTGTTAATTGGATTCACCTGGAGAAACTTAAAAATTATTGACGCCTAGCTCCACCCCCAGACATTAGGAAGTATGACCTGCAGTTTGGGATATTAAAAAGCCCACCAGGGAGTTCTAATGTGCAGCACATTTAGAAACCACTGCCTTACAACAAGGCAGAGCGAAATAAAGTTGATCCTTGAGCAATGGGGGGTAAGGGGCACCGACTGCCAGCACAGTAAAAATCTGCATGCAGCTTAAGTCAGCCTTCAGCAGAAGCAGATTCCCCACTGGCGCTTGATCCTTGAACAACACAGGTTTGAACTGCACAGGTCAGTTGAAAAAAAATTGAAATAAGTGGGCCCAAATAGTTCAACTCACGTTGTTCAAGAGTCAACTGTACTAGCATACACATTTTAGAAAAAGGAATATAGAATTGGGAGATTGGTTTACTCAAGGTTACATGGTTAATGATTCACTGTGTGGCTATGGAGAAAATGTTGATGTTTTATTGTATTTTATAATAATACTAAGTCAGCAAAATTGAAAAAAGAATTACAAAATAAGTATGTAGAGTTCAATACTAATTACTTTTACTTAAAAGTTAATCATATGTATAAAATGACTATAAATATATTGATAAACATTTGTAAAAAATCTATTTTGGGGTAAAATAAGTTTTTTGTTTTTGTTATTTGGCACTGTGATGATTTTTCCAAATGTTCAACAAAGACAATGTATAAGCGCAAACACTATTTCTTTAAGAATCAGAAAACTTAAGAATATGTAGATTTACAAGTTTAAGAATTAATATCTAATTTCAGAGGACTGTCTCCAATCCTCTGTTTGAATATTGTCATCTGAACATTCAGATGACAATATTCAAATGGAGGAAGGAAGCATGATTCTGAAGACTGGGATATAGGTGTGGACTAAGTATCTAATCCTCTTTTTGGAAACATCTGTTAGATCTAAAATTACTGTGAACCTTCTATCAATTGTAGAGTAAAAATTATGAGACTCTCTGACAAGTATCACATCAAGCTTTGTATCTTATTCTTTCTATTTCCTGCACTACCATATTAATTTAGTCCTGAATAACACATGACTTATAAATTTCTATAGCCTTTTAATTTGTCTCTTTTATTCTAGTCTATCTCTATTCTAATCTCTTCTGTATGTCTCTGCAATATTACTGGTAAGGCTCCAGTAAGTCTTTTTCTAGAAAACTCAATGGTCTCCCATGGTCTACTGAATGAAAATCAAACTTCTTAGGCAAGCATTCAAAACCTTTCATAACATGACCCCTTGCCATTGTTTTTTCATTCTATCCTCCTGTCAAATGTACTTATTTGATCAAATGCACCATTTATTTTCTAATTCAGATCCTTTACTTATTCCTCTCCCTCTGTTCCAAATGTTCCTCTGTATCTGCCCCTTTTCAAGTTCTTCCCATTCTCCAAATGCTTCAGCTCCAATGCTAGGTCCTGCCTGAAAGTCTCTCTGTTATTCCCCTTTGAAGTGATCTATCATGACTTCATGCAAAGTTCACGTTCACGTGTAGCATTCATACAACATTTATCTCCCACCTGGAATGTGGTTTATTCTTTCAGTTCACATCACAATAGAGACTCATTTAATTCTTACAAACAATGCAGGAATAGGTAGGTACTAGATTTTTTTTAATTGGTAGAATATGTGGCATGGTATTATAAAACCAGTAGGTAGCTTAGTCACAATATTATTTTGTTACTTTTCAAGAAAGGGGTATGAATCCTGAAAAGATCTTTTGCATTTTTAAAAGTTGTGATAAATTATCTATATATCTTTAAATTTAACATCTTAACCATTTTTAAGTATACATTTCAGTGGCATTAAATACATTCACATTTTTGTGCAACCATCATCATTATCCATTTTTAGAACCTTTTTAAAAATCTTGTACTACTGAAACTCTGTACCCATTAAACAATAACTCCCCACCCTTCCCTTCCCCAGCTCTTAGTAATCACCATTCTAGTTTTATCTCTGTGAATTTGACCACAGTAGGTACCACATGTAAATGGAATCATACAGTATTTACCTTTCTGTGGCTGGCTTATTTCACTTAGTATAATGTTCAAGAGTCATCTATGTTGTAGTATGTGTCAGATGTTCTTCCTTTTAAAATCTGAATAATATTCCATTGTATGTATATGCCACATTCTGTTTAACTGTTCATCTGTCAGTAGAAACTTGGGTTGCTTCTACTTTGTGGCTATTGTGAAAAATGATATTATAAATATGAGTGTACAAATATCTGCTTGATTCCTTGTTTCAATTCTTTTGGGTATAGAGGTGGAATTACTAGGTCACGTGGTAATTCTACTTTTAAGTTTTTGAGGAAGCACCATGCTGTTTTCCACAGTGGTTGTACCGTTTTACATCCCCATCAGCAGCGCACAAGGGCTGCAGTTTCTTCACATCCTCTCCAACACTTGCTATTTTTTTAACACTGTAGCCATCCTAATGTGTGCAAAGTAGATCTTTTGTGAGGATTTCAAACAAAAGTTACAGGTGCAAACATCCACAAGGACCAAGGAGGTAATTTCCAACAAGTGAGGCATTAAACAGAGTATGTGGCACCAGACACTCAGCCTCAGCGTCTGAGAAACATAGGAAGTGGTTGATACAGTGGTTGTTTGGAGAGTCTATGTCAGCTGTTACTCAGTTCCAAAGGATTGGGGCTGAGACAGATCATGTAATAAATTAAATCTTATTTTTAAGCACTGAGTAATGGATTTGAATTTAGAACCCTCTGGAAGCCTACATTCTTTAGGCAACCAGGTTTGGATGAAAGCATGCCAATGTAGAATCTCAAGTGTGAAGAGAAGTCTTCCACCTGTGGGGTGGGAAACACCATGGTAGGCAAGAGAGCAGAGGTTCTGGGGCCATGATGGAGTGGGTGCTGAAACTCAGTGCCTGGAAATGGCTGATGTGGCAACTAGGGCTGATGACTAAGAGCTCCACTACCTTGGGCTCCCGCTCAGCAGGGCATAGAGGAGTCAGGCACCGGATTTGCCTTTTCTCAAAACCTTGAAGAGCATTGCTTTCTTCCCACTTCTGTACTTGAGACACGACAATTAGTCAAGGCTGCTATTATCATTCTGCTGCAAATGTCCTTCTGCACAAGTCAGGTCTGGAAGACAGTGCTGAGATGGACTGAAATTCTCAAGATATAGAGAAACATGTGACCCTTGGAAACACATCAGGGAGGTGGTTGGGTAACGTGTGTGTGTAAGGGGACCATGGGAAAGTGCTCTAGTATTTGTCCTTGGGGATAGACTGTATCTTATCAGTTACAACTAGTACTGTATAGAGCAGGGGTGGGTGAACCTTCTCTGTAAAGGGCCAGAGGGTAAATATCTTGGGCTCCATGGGTCACCTGCAGATTCTGTCACATATTCTTTTGTTTTGCTTTGTTTTCCTTTTTTACAATTCCTTAAACACAGAAATGAACTTTCTTAGCTTGTAGGCCATATAAAAAGAAGCCAAGGGGCAGATTTGTCCCAAGGGTAGTAGTTTGTCCCCCGGTGTTAGTGGAATAATCCAGTTACATTGTGTATACCTTGCCTTTCCAGTGTTGTTAAGGGCCATTCAGGGTAGACATAATTTTTTGCATTTATCAGTTGCTAGCATAGTGCATTGCAAGTAGATAGGCTCAACAAATATTGGTAAGTTAATTCATGATTAAGAAGACAGTTTTCCAATTTTAAGCAAGGTAGCGCTGTCATGAATCAGTTCTTAGAGTTAAGTCCCAGCACATAGTTAGTAATTCATCAGAGAGCGATAGCAGAGCTCAACATCTGCGGCCCGCCAGGCTGGGGAGATAGGAGAGAGCCTGCCTTTCGGGATGAGAAGGGAAGAGGAGCAGGAGCTGTTTCCTGCTTCTGTATGTGAGCCGCCAAAGATGTTCCGTAGAGGACAGGTGAGGGATGAGGTTAATGGCACCTACATTTCACAGAAAGTACAGGGATGATAAGCACTAAAACCTTCTAGTAACATCATGGATTTAAGATCTTTTTAATGTCCTAAATTCAGACGCAAGTATCGGGCAAAGCTGACATTTAAAATATAGTATGTTCCCAATGAGCACATTAGTATATAGGCTCCCTTTGTGAAGTGTCTATTTGAAAGGGGAATTTTATAGTGTTCCTGGGTTTCCAATATAAAATTTAGAACTCCAGCAAGGGTTTGAGGGCAGAATTTTATTTCTAAGTCACTAAAATTATTTCCATTTCATAAATTTCCTTTATTTGGCTTATGCTTGCAGTGCCCTCACCACTCCCTGGCACTATATAATAGAGATAAAGTGACATTCTCAGGTCTCTAGGATACCAGTGTTTACACTGTCCTGAGCTGGGTTTACTGTGTGTTGGCAGCATAGATGGCTCTAAATATGATGTGAAGTGCCTCAAAAGAGTGTCAACCCTCAAAATATTTCATTATTAGCACTCAAGAGTGATATTAGGATGATAAAACATTATTTTTTCGGATTAAAATACAAAGTCTTAATGACTATTCTATTAAAATGGAATACCTTGGAAGAAATGCTGACACTAATTAACCCATTACCATAAAGAATCCAAGAGGGACTCATTTTTCAGTCCCCTAACTCTCTACTGGACAGCAGAGCAAAGGTCCTCAGAGCACAAGATTTGACAGGAAAAGAGTTGTGGTGACCCAGCACTTGCAGGGGAAGGAGTCCTGGGAAGGGCTGAAATGAGGACTCTAGGGAGTGAAGGGAGGTGTGAGTGAGGAAAGATGGGAAAGAAAAACGTGCTGAGAGAAACAAGGGCATAGGAAACGTATACGCACTCCCTTTGAAAGTTAACCAGGCTCAGCTCTGGGTCCCTAAGGGCCATGCAGCTGTAGCTTAGTCTCCCCAGGTACATAATTCGCTAACGAGACTAGAAATTTCAGAAGCGGAAACAAGCTAGTTTCTTAATAGATGCTTAAAGGCTGTAAGTAGCCATAATAAATATTGTACTAGTTTAGGTGTTATGATAGATGAAGGGAGAAACTAACGTGGTCTGAGCACATGCTAGGTGCTCCCCCATTATTTAGTTATCTCATTTAATCCTTACCACCACTCCATGAGAGGGACGGTCATTTCCTTGTATTTCAAATGAAAAATTGAGGGTCGAATAGCCTGGTTGACTTAGACAAAGTGTAAAGTTTGGAACTTACTAATATTTGGTGCCAAGAACTATGCTGAACAATATATGCATCTCTGTTTTAAATGTCACAGCAGCCCATGAAGTACACATTAGTAGTTTTAAAAAAACTTTATAGGTAGGTAATCTGATGCTCAGCCAGTTTAATTAATTTGCTCAAGATAAGTGAGGATGCTGGGATTCAAACACACACACACACACACACACACACACACACACACACTTAAAGGTCTGAGACCTTAGCTGGTGGACTACACTGTCTTTAGGTTAAGTCCTTGTCTTCTGTCCTGTGACCAGTGCTTCACACCTATGCAAAATATGATATGTAATATAGCCCATAATATAATAAATATGTAACACACTCCCTCCTACAGATTACCAACTCCTTTTCTTTGTCTCTCCACACCCCCACCCCTTCATGGGCCTTCGTTTCCAATGATGGGTGGATTCAAGGAGATGGAAGAGAGAATACTTTTAATCATGTTGATTAAAAGTTCTTTAGACCCATTCAAGTGAATGTTTATTTAAATCAAAATTTATATCCCTATTAGGTGTGTTTCCTTCCTTGCTTCCTTCATATTTTCAAACATGAAGTCTGTGTTCAAGAGGGAGGCAACTGTGTCCTTATGATAGCAAGAGGGGCTTTGGGAGCCCATATGGGTGTTTTGCCTATTTTTGCCCTTCGGGTGTTTTGATTGTTCCATGATGACATTTGTCCCACTTGACCATGAGGTACCAAATTGGCATCTCCTGTTGAAGTCCTTGAGCTCTTTGCTCTTCCCAGGCTCTGGCTCCCTTTGCCTTCACCAGATCTGGTTCCTGTCAGCAGTGGTGTCCAGCAAGTGGGTTCTATCACAGGACACATGTAATGCTTATAAAATACCTGTGGGGCACACACTGCCATTGCCTCCTGGTATCAGGGATCTTTGCAGGCGCTATTTTTGCTTTCCTTTATTTCTGATGGTGGCTCTCTCCAAAGCTTTTCCATGAGTCCCCTCTCCTTGCTGGAAACCTTTGAGGTGAGGGAGGAAGGGGGTGCGATGATAGGCACTAAGTAGTGAGCTGATCCTTGGATACACTACTTCCGTGACCTTAAGATGACATTCAGAAATCCTTGTCAAGCCAATAGTGGCTCCAGTGCAAACCTGGGGATGAGCTCCAGACTTACTATGCCCCTCTGCCATTTCTAACTGGAGCAGGGAGAAGAGGGACGACTTCAGGTGGGAGGCTGTGTCTCCCTACAAAGGCACGGAATGTCACTACCCACAGGGATCGAAAACTTAGGTCCATACAAATCCTAAACACAAATGTTAGTTAGCAGCTTTGTTCATAATTGCCAAAACTTGAAAGCGATCTCTATGGCCTTCAATAGATGAATGGTTAAACAAACTGTGGTTCATCCATACAATGAAATATTATTCAATGATTAAACAGGCATAGAGCAATCTTAAGTGCATGTTGCTAAGTAAAAGAGGCCAATCTTAAAAGGCTATATACTATAAGATTCCAACCATATTACATTCTGGAAAAGACAAGAATATGGACAGAGTAAAATGATCAGTGGTTGCCAGGAATTAAAGGGGACGTGGGGATGAAGATGGAAGGATTTGTAGGGCAGTGACACTGTGTGATATTATAACATTGGATACAAGTCCAAACCTTTTGTCAGAACCTACAGAAAGTACAACACAAAGAGTGAACCCTAATCTAAACTATAGACTTTAGTTAATTATAATGTATCATTATTGGCTCACCAATTATACCACAATAATTAAAGATGTTAATTATAGGCTAAACTGTGGGCAGAGGGTAAGAAGGTATAAGCAGACTGTGTTTTTCACTCTATTTTTCTATAAACCTAAAACTACTCCAAATATAGTCTATTAATTAAGAAAAAAAAGGCATGGAACAGACCTCCATGGGGAATTCTTCAAGTGTGTTTTTTTCCCCCACACCAGCCCTTTCCAGGGTTTCAAGCTTGAAGTTGAGAAAAGACTTTTGTGTCTGATCATGTCTTTTTCTAGCCTCTCCAGACACCTGAAGGGCTATCTCTCACTTAGCCTTTATGGATTTTAGGAACTTACCCTATGTCACATCCTCCTCCTTCTTGGGGACATAACTGCCTCTCCTTCTTCTCCCACCAGGAGTTAAAGGTACAAGGCAGGAGTAAAAGGAACTATCCTATCAATAAGGAAGATGCCTAAGGAAGTGTATCACAAATCTTATTCCCAATTACACAGTAGAAAAATACTTGTAACATAAGATAGAGCAGAATAAATAATATGCCTGTGAACATAACCATAAATATTGAGGATTTTCTAAAATTATAAAGTATAAGATACATATAAAAAGCATACAAGTATACTCACAAATACACATACAGTTTGATGAATAATTATAAGGCAAACAACTATGTAACCACCAACTAGGTAGGTAAATAGAATATTTCTACCATCATAAACATTTCCACTACCCCCATGTGCCTCTCTCTCTGATCATAACTCCTTTCCTGTCCCCTGGAAGAAACAACTATTCTGATTTTTTTTAAAAAAAAGTATCTTTCCTGGTTTTTTGATAATTTTGGAATTTTAAAGCTGGAAATGACTTATCAGTAGTTTTGTCCTATACATATTTCATATGCAGACTTTGATGCAAAGAGAAGTAATAATATTTTCCGAAGTCTCACAAACTAGTGGTAGAGGACCAAGAACTGACTCTGTTGATCACCAGTGCCTTTTAATGCAGTCACGAGTGCTGCAAGAACACGCAGCAAAGCAGGGGAGAGGTGTGTGTTGGGCTACGTGGTAGGTAGTGATAAAAACAGCGATACTTCATTGAGTGCTCACCGTGTGTCTTACAGCAATTCTATTATGCTATGCTGGGTATTGTAATCATCTTTATTATTTTCACTATTCCCACTTTGATGGGAAGTTGATGAGAAAATTGAGACTCAGAAATATTAAGTAAGTTGCCAAAGTCACCAATTAGTATGTGGAAAATCTGGATTCTGATGTAGTCCTATCAAACTCCAAAGCTTGGGTTCTTGTGCAATTTCTTTTCATTTAAAATAACAATTATTTTATTAGTATAAAAGTAATGCAGTCTTACATTTAAAAAAATTAAGAGTTGTATCAATTAGAAATGTGTTTATCTGTAATAGCAGTAAAACCCCGTGAATAGTGGAGGGAGAGATTCTAGCTGACTTACACTGGGAGAGAGGAAGATAGGTTGAATAGGGCCATTCATAGCACCTCAGTGGTAATGTTAGGGGGCCAGACTTTTTCACTTCCCAATTCCATTATCCTTAGCATGCAGGTCTTTGTCCTCAGGTTTGCCATATCAAGATGGTAAAAAGGCACTGTATCTCTAGGCATTGCATCAATATTCCTGGTGAAGTGAGGAAGGAGGGAGGAAGCTGGAAGGGGCTCCTTGTGAGAAAAGTGACAGCTTTCCAAGAAAACTTTAACTTCTGTTTCATTGTCCAAAATTGTGTCATATGGCTGCCCTGAGCAGCAGGGGAGCCTGGAGAAGTATTTTTCAGAAAAGCACACTGCCACTCTGAACAAAATTAGAATCCTGCCACTGAGGGGGAATGGATTTTGTGTAGACAACTAGGGTCTTCCACAAGCATGCTGAAAGCTTACTAAGTAAAACATAAAGGTCTTTCTACACTTCTGGTTATCATCTACCTCCCATGTAATAACTACAGTTGGTTTTGAGTCACATTGGACATGGATAGAAGGAAAGAGTGGAAAAACTTTAATGATACAGAAGGACACGTGCACAAAATTAAAGTAGAATTGAGTCTAAGCAAGTAAATTGAGGGACATAAGGTGTGAACTGGACCTTAAAAGTTAGGAGGAGAAATTTGACTACTATGCAAAAAAACTAAGAAGGCCACTGTAGATTTTGAACCAAAGAGTGAAATATTTCTATAACAAGAAAATACATATTTCGTTGTCATACTGAGACTCCTCATCTCTTTTCAGGTTGAGTCAATATAGTTATCAACGCTTTGCCGCTTACCACCTCCAGAGCAACATGCCGGAGAATATGAATAGATCACTGGAGCATGATTCACCATTAATTAATAGCATTATTCTTTTTAGTGATTTATAAAAGACAAAGGAACACTTAATGTTTAACTAGAAATCTGTGCAGATATGAGTGTTTCTTGTTTTCTAAGTTGGTGCTACTAGTGTCTTTTTAAAAAGCTCTACGGATGTGATTTAAGCTTTAAAATGGATCAGCTAACTCCTCTCAAGTACATTGTAAAATTCATTAGAAAATATTTCCTTTCCAACCACTCAGATGCCTCAAAGAATGTCAGTTTTTACTTTTTTACTTGTTTGAACTGTAAATGTCAGCAGTGGTAAAAAAGGAACTTTTTCAGATGACATGACAGAGTTTACTTTTCTGAACTATTCTGATTTGGTGCTTAAGTCCCATTGGGAGCTTTCAGTACCCAAAGTCCAAACATTCTTTGGAAAACCAGGAACTTTTTCTTTCTAATTCTTAAGCAATTTAAGCATTTTTAGGAACCTCTTGTTCTGATATTTAAGGAAGTCATTTTTCTGTGCTTCTGTCTCTACATATTTTCTCCTCCCGTAACAATGGGGTTTTGATGAACCGTATTTTGGGACTCCCGAACATATGAAACTTCTTAATTTAAAGAAAGATTTTTTTTCCTACAGTTTTTCACTTGATTGTTTTTGGCTTTGCTTCATTTGGTTTGTGCAAGTATGTTTTCTCCTGGCTTATGATTTTGTAATAATTTTAAATATGAGAGTTAATTTTAATTTATACATTTCACTTATTTTTATCAATTAACTTTCATAATATTTACTGTAAAGGGTTCATTATTTCTCAAATGCATTTGTCTGCCTTGTTGATTTTATATTGCTAAATTTTGATAGATGTTGATTATACTGATAACAGTAAACTCAATTTATATCCCACTAACTCTTTAATGCATGACAATTTGACCAAAGGTCTTGCTGGATTTTAACTATGTACATAAAATTGTAAATATTAACCCTGGCTGGTGTGGCTCAGTGGATTGAGCACCGGCCTGTGAACCAAAGGATCACTGATTTGATTCCCAATCAAGTCACGTGCCTGGGTTGTGGGCCAGGTCCCCAGTAGGGGGTGTGTGAGAGGTAACCACACATTGATGTTTCTCTCCCTCTATTTCTCCCTCATTTCTTGTTCCTCTAAAAATAAATAATACAATCATTTAAAAAATTAACAAAATTATAAATATTGTTTCAATGGAAATCTAATCTAGAAAAACACATTTTGCTGCACTAAAATTACTTCAGTAATAACCATTTATATTTTAAAATGCATACAGGTATATCTGGTAAGATCTTAATAAAAATATGCAATCTTCCTTAATAAAAATAAAAGCTAAAGGAAACAAACAACCTCAAAATAAAACTACATAAAATCGAAAGATTAGAGCTTTCAGTGTGGGAATTCAATGGAAAATCTCCCTTGGAAAAAAGAACTGGACTACATAGTTCTGCTTCTGTTCTCAAAATTTGTCTTTCCACTGACGTCTGTCACTAACCAATGCTCCTACCACCAAAAATATAAAAATATTTCCCTTTTTAAGGGTACCACCTGACTCTAATTCCTCCTTAACAGTCTGCCCCAATGTTGACCTGTGATCTTGTCTTTAACACCAGGAAACAGAGTCAGGACTGAGACATTCAAAATACTTTTTATTAAAGATTGAAGGATAACTAAATTAAAACTAGGTGATCTGACTCAGAAAATATAGCTTTTCCTCTAGGTTTGCAGCCCATTCCAATTCTATAGAGGCCTAATTAGGTTAAGATAAAAAAGCTGGTTCCTGGAGCAGATAGACTGTTAACATCTCAGAGTTTGACACAATAGATGAGTATTTTCTTGCTCTCCTGTGGCTCTTTCCACTTTGTATCTTGGCCATCTTGCATTCATCTTCCAAGATCTCAGTGCTTGTCTACATCATGACAGATGAGGAAAAGATCTGGAGCCCCCGTGTGTCAGAAGCTAGGGGCAGTAATGGGCCCTGGAGCAGTTGCTATGATAGCAAGCCCCAGAGACAAAGGCAGGGGCTCCAAGGCTGCCCTCTACTCTTGAAGGTAAATGAAGCCCATGGTTGGAGGTGGGTCCTACTCTACTCACATTTTCACTACACCTTAATATCTAACAAGCGGTCCCAGTGAAGTCTGTGGTCTTGACTGAAAAGCTTCCAATGTTTTTCTCTCCTTTCTGATTAAAGTACAGTAATTAGCTCACAAAAATGTTAAGCCATTTCTTTTTATTTTTTGCATTGTAAATTTTTGTGTGAGTATTCATTTTTTGTCAAGCTATATCATTCTTCCTTTTTCCCCTTTTATTGAATTTATCGGGGTGATGCTGGTTAGCAAACTTATACAGGTTTCAGGTGCACAATCCTGTAACACACCATCTGTACACTGTACTCTGTGTTCACCACCCCATGTCAAGTCTCAGCTCATCACCATTTATCCCCCTTTCACCTACCTCCACCTTCTCCTGCATGCCCTCCCCCACCCCCAGCAACCACACTGTTGTCCATGTCCATGAGTTTTTTTCTCTCTTTTCTCTTTTTTTGCTCAATACCTCCCCACTCCCAGCTGTACCCACCCTGCCCAACAGCTATCTTTAAAGTTTGACCGATGCTGGGCAGCATTAAATTAGGAATAAAATGAGATACAAATTTGTTCGTGCTCCTTCTGACCCAGGGTACAATCACTTTGCTGACCCTGGAGGTATGGATGAAAGAACAGGCAGGGCCTGGA
This sequence comes from Carollia perspicillata, assembly GCA_004027735.1. Lineage (NCBI taxonomy): Eukaryota > Metazoa > Chordata > Mammalia > Chiroptera > Phyllostomidae > Carollia > Carollia perspicillata. Next base: position 15,844 of record PVKM010028478.1, read on the forward strand.
AGTGTTTATAAGCTTCTCTCCTTGCGTGTTGCACTGCTTCTCACTTCTTTCCTCTGGGTCTAGAGGGCACCTGTCTTAACAAGGCCAATGGCTAATGTTCATGAGCCTACTTGGAACTGGAAGATGCACACACTTCCCAGCAGTGTATTTTTAGGTTTTTGCCTCTTCATTTTTCTTTCTTTTGTAATAGCAATTTTCAACCTTTTTCACCTTGTGGCACACATAAACTAATTACTAAAATTCTGGGGCACATTAAAAAATTTTTTCCTTTTTATTTTATTTTATTATTATTTTCTTGTTTTTATTATTTTTTATTTTAATTGTTATTCAAGTACAGTATATTATATTTTTGATGAATCTGACAAAAATAGGTGTAATTTTGACTCATTTGTACTGATGACAATCTAAGGGAAAAGAGGTCAGTGTCCCTGACTAAATAGTCAAGTATTGCATATTTTAAAATTCTTGCAGCACACCAATTGAAAACCACTGCCTTGGAAGCTTGAAAGGGATACCTACCAGTGGGCTGAAATAAAGCCCTAAAACTTACAATTCGTAACAATTCATTGAAAACATCTGTGATCAAGCCATGTCTATTCTGAGTCTAATAGTAACTCAGGGTTAGAGTGAAAGGAGACAGACACTCTCTTAGATTCTACTAAAACTCCAAAACACAAAAGTTAGTAAAAGGATAAGTCAATAGTTCATGAAGGTCAGAAGTGAATGCAAAATAAGAATGATTTAGAAAAAACATTTTACTTAAACATACTATTTATAATATGAGTAATTATCTTGAAAACTGTAAAATCATGATTATCAAAAGCAACAAATAGTTAATTATATGAAATATAAAAAAGACAAAGAAAAATATTTATTCCATATATAATATTGTCTAGGTGAGAGAATATTCTGATTCTAGTTGACCCCATATTTTACAAAAGAAATTAGTAATACTTCATAATAATACTATAGGCCACATTTAGTTGATATTAATTTCCTTGGTTCAATACCCAATGGCCTTAATTACTGCTCCCAAGCAACTTGATGGACAGTAATAATTAATTAAACAAACATTTATGGAAATTCTACTTTTGTAGCTTGCTTTTTGAGAGCTTCTCAACCACTGGGAGAGACAGATAAATAAAATATTATATTAGAGAGGGACAGGGCTATGGTGATGTAAACACAGATGCGTATGGAGAAGCATATCAAATCAGCTAAGGCCAAAGGTGGTTAATAATCTCAAACTCTAGAACCAGACTCTCTGGGTCTAATTTCACACTTCATAATTTAATTGTTGTAACCTTGAACAAATTCACTAATCTTTCTAGGCATCAGTTTCTTAATCTGTAAAAGGAGGAAAATAGAGGTACCTTTTCTAATGAGATTTAAATGAGATTATATATTAAATAAAGCATTTGGCATAGTGTCTATAGGTTATAAATGATCAATTTATGTTGGCTAGTACTATTACAGAAGAGATGATGCTTGAAGTGAGTTTATGAATGAGTAACAGAGAACAGGGAAGTGGAAGAGAACACTTCAGAGACAAGGGATTACATGGGATAGAAAAAGAGACTTGAACATATAGCACCCTCGGTAAGAATAAGTGGTTTATATCTATTCTACTTTAATTTTCTTTCTTTAAACCTAGCATGTCCTCATAGTTCACATGTAAATAACATTAAACATTTGCTACAGTAATTTGTAATCCACCACCCTACCAACATACTTCACTCCTCATTCTTCTAATTTCTGAATCAGTTTTGCTCCCTTCTTTGGTTTCTGCTGTTAATATAACTCTCAAATTAGGATTGTTTACTGCAAAACTGATTATGTATTTCAGAGGACACAACTCCTTGTGTTTGCCTATTTGCTCTATAAACGACAACGACAGGTGGAGATAATGCCTTGATTCACCACTGAACTCCAGCCATCCTTCTGAATACTCCCCAAATGATAATGAACTTTATGTATTCAGCTTAGGAATCTGAACATTTTCCTAAAATCTGTGACCCACTGAAGAAGTTGAAATAGAGGAAAGATAAGATCAGATTTCTATTTTAAGAAGATCACTCTAGTAACAGTTGCTTGATCACACACACACACACACACACACTCACACACACATGGGATTGGAAGTGTCTGCTCGGGTGATCCCAGTGGGATGGGACCTGTTCAGTGGCAGTAAAGAAGATGGAAGACAGTGAGTGTAAAAGAGATAATTAAAATAGAATGTCCTGGATGTGGTGACTCATTGGCTATGGGAGGTAAAAAATAGAAGTCTAGGATTACTACTGGATTTCTAGCTCAGGCAACTAGTTGGAAGGGTGGCAGTGCCCTTGATCAAGAACTGGAATACAGGATAAAAATTAAATTTTAAGATAAAGATTATAAGGTCAAATTTTGGGTAATT
>PVKM010028479.1:0-18269 GCA_004027735.1 Carollia perspicillata
GGAGGGGCTGGGAACCCACTGGTCACCTGGGAGTGATGTTCACACCCCAGGGCAGGTGGGGCAGCCAGGCAGGTCGGTTGGGCAGCCCAGTGGAGGATCAAAGGGCTGGGGTGTGGGGCTCAGGGAGAGGCCTCCCCGCCTCCTGGCCTGCCCAGCCAGCCCCACAGGGGCCCACACAACCTCTCCAGTGATGGGCACACGGCCACTCGAGTAGGTGACGCGTCTCAGACCCTACCAGCTCTACACTCTCGCACAGGACTCACACGCGTCCCGAGCACGCCTGCCACCCTGCTCCCACGCACTAATGCACACACGCAGAGAGGCACCTCCACCCTGAGCGCCGCCCCCCCGGGACCCCACCCCAGGACAGCTGCCAACTCCCACACTCGGACCAGCTGGAGGGCCACAGCTAAGCCTCCCCAGCTTCCACTACCCGGGCTTGGGGACAGAGGCAGGGACAGGGTCCTGGGGTGACTTCCCCTCACCCGGGCACTGCCAGGCCTCACCCAGCCTAGAGGATGGTGGTCTCAGTGGGGAGCTGCCTGCCCCCAGAGGGCCAGGGCACTCACTTGGAGCCCTGGTGTCTGGGGCTGCAAACACGTCCCACCACCTGAGTCCGGAGCCACCATAGCATGAGGCTTAGTTCTCACAGGTGTGTGCGCCTGGACCCACCCAGCCCCTTGGGCACCAGCCTGCAAGGGCCAGTTTCCGGGGAGGCCCCAGCATCCTCCCAAGGGCTGGAGGCCCCTGGAGTGGGGCGTCCTTCCTCACCCAGAGACAGGGTGCAGGACCCGGGGAGGTGGCGAGGTGGGGGCAGACACGGGCTCTGGCCCCGCCCCACCCCCACCCAAGGTCACACAGCCTGGCAGGGGTGCCAGGCCCGCCCTGGAGAGCCCAGCGGGCTGGCTGCGGCCGTGGCCCTGGGCCTGAGCTGGGCCTCTGCACCGCAGCCGGTTCTGGATTCAGAGGCCCCTGCAGCAACGGTGCTGCAGGGGGAAGCCTGGGGGTGGCCCGTACAGAGAGAGGGGCAGGCGCAGGGCCTGCATGTCATCCTGCTCGGACCCTCAGAAGGGAGCGAGGTGACTGAGAGAGCGGAGTGCCGTCTGCGGGCTGGCCAGGCCCCCAGGACACACAGGCCCCCCTGAGCCGCCCCCCAGAACTGCCCACCTGAGCCCATCTGCTGGCCTCCCAAAGCAGCGGGTCTGTGGCCCTGAGTCCCGTGGCCCTGCCCCCAGGCCTCACCTCTGCCCCGTCTGAATCCCTGATCCAAGTTGGGGCCCGCGGCTGGGCAGTTCCTGACCCCTGGACGCCAAGCGCCCCCGCCTCCGCAGGACTCCTCGCTCCGTCCCTCTGCCGGCCACCCAGTGCTCACCTCCCCCAGAATCCAGCCCTCGTGACCCTCCCACTGGCCTTGGCCTGGGCCTCCCCAACCCAGCATGTCTGTGTGACCCTGCACCCTCCCCCCGGGCCCCAGTCCCTGGCCAGTGGGGCAGGGCAAGAATTTGCCTGGACCCAGCCGTGGGGTGGAGCTGACCAGAACCAGCTCCTCTCAGGACCACCCCACCTCGGGCCAGGCAACTGCCCCTCTGGGCAGCCCTGGGGTCAGGCACTGGGGTCCTTGGAATCCAGCCTGGCAGCCGGGAGGACCGGGCTCACCCCTTCCCAGGGACAGGCCAGCTGCCTGCCTCAGCCCTGCCGGCACACAGATGCCACTGGGCAGGAGGGGCCCACTGTGTCAGGAAGGCGAGCCCTGAGGCCTGGGGGCCGGGCCCTTCCCTCTCGGGGACGTTGGCCGAGAAGGGGCACCGAGGGGGCTGGTGGGCCACAGGGCTACGTGTCCCTCCAAGCCAGGATGATGTGGGAGGCGGGCGGCCTGCAGTGAACAGGGATGGGCAGCAGGAATGCTCTGTCCCCTGGTACGGAGGCCCCTGGAGGGGACTCTGGGCACCCTCTCCAGCCTGAGTGAAGGCCTCCCTCCCCAGGCGGAAGGCTCCCAGCTCCCCACACAAACCTGCCGGCCCCCTGGCAGCTCTTGACCTGCCCAGCCGTGTCCCCACTCTTTCTCACGGCCCCCTGACCTCCCACCTTCCTCCAGGGACATCGCCAGCCCAGCTCCCGCTGCCCAGGCACCAGTGCACCCTGGTCCTCCCCACCTGGACACCCGCCTCCATCCCTGCAGCCACCTCTCTCCTGTCCTCCCAGCCCCCACCTGACCCTGCCTGCCACTCTTCCGAAACGTCCTGGGGGGAAAGGTCAAGCCTCGTCCCACCACCCACAGGCCCCTGAGGCCCCTCCAAGCCTCCCCGTCCGCACCCGGCCCCAGCCAGCTCGCCGCCTCTGCAGGCTGGGGAGGTTCCAGGCCCACAGCTGGGCCTGGGTCCCTGCCCAGGACCCATCCCTCTCCCTGTGCCCACCTCCCTTCTCCCAGAAAGATGCCCTACCCTGCCCGCACCAGCCACCTGCCTTGGACTGGGCACAGCCCACCCCCCAATTTGCACCCAAAGCTGGGGCGCCCCGTCCACTCCTGGACAGGGCCTCATCCCCAGGGCCAGCCGCCGGCCCCTCCCCTGACCTGGGGTGCACCTGGGCTCCTGGGGAGAAGCACCGAGAGAAGCCCCACTCCTGACCCTCCCTTCCGCCCGCCCGATGCTCCAGCAGCCCCTGGGCCTGGGACCCAGGCCACACGAACCGGCCGCACAGGGAGGGCCCACGGCGCCGGAAGAGGAGCCGCCGTGAAAACAGGCTCCTTACGCTCCCAACACGTGGGGTTTTTTTTTAAGTTCTGTCTGTACTCACTTTAAAAAAGAAAAAAGATGTGCTTCCAAAAGCCTGGCCTGCCGCCCTCCGTGGGGAGAGCTCCGCCCGGGCCACGGTGGCCGGCAGCAGCCAGAGCCCAGGGCGCGGCACGCCCTCCTGCCAGCTCAGCCGGCACAGCCCAGCCGCTGGCCGGTCGTGGAGTGTGCTGGGTCCAGGCCGCCTGGGCAGTACGGCTTCCGGGCAGAGCATGAGCGAGCAGGGGCCGAGAGGACGCCCCGCCACACACACACACACACACACACACACACACACAGTGGCACAGCACACGTGTGCAACCACACGTGTGATGTGTCGTACGTGTGTGTGCAGGTGTGTGTGTGCATGCCCAGTGTGTGTCTGCACGCCCTGCACGTGCCCACACCCAGGGCCCTGACAGGCTGCGTCAGGGCTGCAAGGAGCCCGCTCAGTCCACCAGGACGGTGGAGAAAGTGCGTCCAGGCGAGGGCGGACCCCACAGTGTCAGCCCCCAATCCTGCCCTTCCTGCTCCCAAACAGTGAGACACATGAGCCCCATGGAGGCCAAACTTGGACTCCGAAACGCTGACCAGAGAGGAAGTTCTGATTGCCGAGGGCCCTGTGCCCAGCTGACTGCCAGGCGTCAGCCTCTCGTGCCTGAGAAACCGCCCCTGCCCCGCCGGGCACCTTGAAGACACACCAGCTCCTGGGCCGGGGCAACAGCTGGAGGCCCAGCCCGGGGGGCGCCTCCCACACAGCAAGGACGTGGGCAGGTCCCCTCTCCAGCACCTTCCAAAGGTGCCCCCCATGCCTTGAGAGCCTGCCGGAAGCCTGAGCACCTGGAGCGTCCAACGGGGCCTGCCCACGGCCACCTGAAGCCGCAGGTCCCGCTGCAGGACCAGGTGGCCACGGCCGCCTCCTCTGCTGGTGCCCGGCCCCGCCCTCTCGGCCCCAGAGGTGCCCGCACTCACCTGCAGCATGAGCTCGCACTCATCGCGCCCCACGAAGATGAGCTCCCGCGGCAGCCGGTGGCGGGTGCCGCTGCTGCTCACCAGGAACCAGGAGGTGACGCTCATCTTGGCGCTGGGGAGGCCCGGCAGGCCTGCGGGTGAAGGGGCTGTCAGAGGGAGCTACCCTGCCCCACTGCCCCCGACCCAGCCCAGGCCCCGCCTCCTGAGGTTCTAGCACCTTCCCCACCCCACCCCTGCAGCACCTCCTGGAAACACTGGGCTCCAGCCACACTTGGCCACCTGTCCTTCCCCAAGTGTGTCTGTCCCACGTGGACCCCTCCCCAGCTGAGGTGTCCAAGTCCCCCAGTGCCCTGGGCCCCCACAGCCCCTTCTCCCCTCTCGTGGGCGCAGGAGGAGTGGAGTCTGTGGGGCCAGGACCACAGCGTCTGCGCCTGGGCCTGCCTGCGTCCCCGCGACCTGCCTGGGGGCAGCTCCCACAGCCAGGGTCCCCGAGGGGACAGGCCCACGGCACCACACCCGCCCCAAACACATTCGGAGCCAGAGGCTCCGATGCCCCAGCCGGACAGTCCGGAACAGGCCCTGGGCACAGGGGTTGGGGGGCAGCTGGAGACAAGTGCCCCTGCCCACCAATACTCCCCCACGGAGAGGAGACTGGACGTTCCTCCGAGGCCACTGTGTCCGTCCTGCCGAGGCCCCCAGGTCAGGGCAGCAGCAGCAGCCATGGCCTCGGACGGCCTCTCCAGTGCCCAGGAGGGAAGTGGCGCTTTGGTGCCCGAGGTCCTGGGAGCATGGGCGAGGGAGGACCTGAGGGCTGAGGTGGTCGGGACAGCAGGGGGCCACAGGGTGGCTTGAGGGGCACAGTGCGAGCCACCTGAACTACAACAAGAGCTGGTGTCACCTGAGACCAGGTCCTGGGGTAGCGCCGGCCACGTGCTGTCACTGTGCACTTGTGACAGCGGCAGAGCCGTGTCGCCACCCAGCACAGGTGCACGGGCTCCAGACACGTGGATGTGTCTGTGCAACACCCTGTGCGCAGGGCCCCACACACACCCCGACACCACCCACGGGGGTCCTGACCGCTCTCCTCTGCATGCACACACGGTCTGGACACTGCACGTGCATGCATGGGGCACACGGCACACATGCCGCACACGCACACGCGCACACCGCACGCACACGAGGTGATGTGAACTGCGCTCTGGGGCTTCCCTCAGATGAGGAGGAGGAGTGACATGGACAGGGCCCCTTTGACGGGGGTGGTCGGGAAGGTGACAACCTGAGCCATTCAGGAGCGGGCAGCAGCGGGTGTGTGAGCGTCAGCAGGGGTGCTCCGGGCAAAGGGGGTGGCCAGGCCCAGATACCGGGCCCTCCAGCCCTGGGAGTCCATGGCTAGCCCTGGAGCTGGAGGGGTGTCCCTGGAGGCCCCGTCTGAGGGCAGGACCCCTGGGAGCCCTCGGGGCCAGCCCTGGGGCCCCGAATCCTGACGGACTCTGTGTGCAGAATAGGCAGAGCTCAGGCAGGAGACCCATTGAGAGCTGAGCCAGTAACCAGGGCAGCGGCGGGTGCTGGCACCAGGTAGGGGTCTCCCCAGGCCCGGCCATCTGTGAGGGCCCATGTGACCATGCATCCCCTGGCATACCCTCATGTCACCTGGGGCAGGCAAGCGGGAAGAGAGAGAAAACCCCACCTCGGAAGAAGGCAGCTCTGCCTGGTTCCCTTCACCCTGGGCCCCCGCCCCCACTTCCTCAGGCCCACTGGGGGTCTGACCCTGGAGGCGGAGGGGCAGGCTCTTCCATGTCCCTGCTGCACTCGGGGCCTCCACAGCCCCTCAGCGGGGGCCACAGGGCCCTCTCCCGGGAAACCTGCCACCCCGCCACTGTGTTTTCCAGCCCCATCCAGCCCCAGCCCCCAGCCCCCAGCCCCCAGCCGCCTGACTCCTCCCGGTCAGGGCCCAAACTCGGCCGTCACCTGCCGTCGCTCCCAGCCAGCGGCAGGCAGGGAGACCCCACCCAGAGCCTCGGGCAAAGGGCCAAACCCCTGGAGCCCCGTCACGCTGCCTGAAGGCCAGGGCGCCCTGCCACCGCCAGCCCGTCCTGAAAGGCCCAGGCCTGGGAGCCATGGAGGCTCCCTGACAGCCGGCCGCGGGTCCGGGGCCGGGCAGCCATCGTTGCTAGGAGGGAGAATAATCAACACCCCAAACTTGCCCCTTCGCTCCCCAGCCGCGAGAACCACCCGCCGGGCGGTGGGAGCGGTTCCGGACGCCGCGGGATTGGGGAAGGGAAGGGATGGGAGCCGGGCCCCGGCGGGGCCGGCGGGCGGCCGAAAAGAGCAGACGGAACGGAGGCCGGGGACAGCGAAGCGGCGGCGGCGCAGGGAATCGGGAGACTGGGAGGAAGAGGAGGGACCCGGAGGGAGGGACCGCGGGAGCAGAGAGACCAGGCCGGGAGGCGGCCGGAGGCAGCGGGCCCGGAGGGGCAGGCAGCGCGCCGGCCCCTGAATCAGCGCCCGGGCGGCCTCCGCGGAGCCGGAGCCGGAGCCGGAGCCGGAGCCGGGCCCGCGCCCCCTCCCAGGCCGCGTAGACGCGCGCCCGGCGGCCCCGCCCAGCCTGGCGCAGACCTGGGCCGCCTCCGCGGTGCGGGGCTCGGCCCGGCCAGGTGCGCCGGCCGCCCGCCGCCCCGGGCCTTTGTCCGGCCCGGCAGGGACCCCGCTCCCCGCCCAGGCCCCCTGCCCGCGCGGCCCCGCAGGCGCACAGGTGCGGGCGACCGAGGCCCGGCCTCCACGGGCGAGGACGGGCGTCTCACCTGCGCCTCAGCCCCGGCCCTTCCGTCCAGCCGGCGAGCGCTGGGCCGGGCCGCCGCCTAGGACCTGCCCGGCGCGGCCCGCACGCGCGCGGAGCCCCGGCTGAGCCCCGGGCAGAGCGGCGGCCTCGCGCCGCGGGTCCCTGACGTCTGCGGGCGCCCGCCCCGCCCTCGCGGTCGGCCCCGCCCCGCCCCGCCCCGCCCCGCCCCCGGCCTGGCCCCGCCCCCGGAAATTCAGGTTAGGGCGGGCCGGGCGCCAGGTGAGCGCGGCCTCCGCCCCCGGCGCGGCAGCGGGCCCCTCGCTCCCGCCCGCAGATCCGCCTGCGCCCGCCCGCGCCGTGGCTGCGACCCGCCCCTACGCGCCGGCGGGACCCCTGGTGTCCAGCGGCTCCGCGTCCGGGCCCTGGGCCGTGCCCCTGGTCCCTAACCTTTGGTCCCACCGCCCAAAGGAGGGTGGAGAGGAGAAGAGGCCGGACCCCTGGGGCTGCCCCGCCGGGACCCTTCCTCCCGCGCCACCCCGCCGGCCCCGGCGTCCCAGGCTGGACTGGGGGCTCGGAGCTGGGGATCCAGGGCGATGACATGGTCCTACCTTCGCGTCTCCGGTGGGCCCGACCCTGCCGAGGGGTGCAGTTGCTTGGAGGCCCGCAGGTGCTCGCCGCTCCCGGGGTGAGTCCGCCGGGCAGGCGCGGGGAGGGGGTGACCGCTGGGGGCGGGGCGGCGTGGGAGACGCCCGGCTGAGGGTCGCCCCGCTGGCGGGAAAGGCCTGGCGGAGGCGCGAGGGTGAGCGGCGAGGGTGGAGGGCCGGGGGCGGGGTGCGGAGGACGCTGACCCGGGAGACCGGACGGCAGTCTCCGTCCTGCCCTGCACCCGGCCGGCCGCCGTGTCCCGGCCACACTCCACGATCCGCTGGGCGTCACCGGCCGTGCCCTGGGACCAGGCCCTGGCCTGGGGGGAGCATCCTGGAGTGGGGGATACCCACCTGCAGTGGGGAGGCTGGGAGAGGGCATGCAGCGCGCCAGGCGGTGGGCGGGACTGATGGCAGGAACCCCGAGCGCTGGGGGCGCTGGGGTGGAGGTGGCGGGACGGGGGAGGGGCCTGTACCAGGTGATCAAGGAGTTTGGACTTCATTCCAAGGACTGTGTGGCGCCTCCGGAGAGCTTGGAGCCGGCCGAGGCCTGCTCCGGGCCTAGTCTGAGAGAGCTCTGGGAGCGCCGGTCCCGGGGAAGCGGCGGAAGTCCAGCCAGAGGCCCTGGGCTGTGATGGGTGAGGCCGGGACAGGGAAGGGGTCGGGCTGGGTACTTCGGGCTGGGTATTGCTGGTTCGCACCCCAGGCCCGAGGACAGGGCCAGTGGCCCCGAGCCCCACCCTCACCGGCTTTCTGGTGAGTGTGGCCTCTGGCCCAGAAGCCAGGGGTTTCCCTCCCATCCCCCTCTCCAGGCCCCACCCTCTGCCTTCTCAGGACTTCCAGCACCTGCTGGCTTCACTGACCCCTTACCCACAACTAAAAAAGTCCTTTTTTCTCTCTCCGTCTTTCACCAGCCAGGACCCAGCTTTCCTCCCAGGTGAGGGAGGGGTGAGGATGGTACCTAGTGGCCACCTGGACCCCCTGCTGTCAGTGGGGGACAAGCAAGCCCCTTGTTTGACCCGGAGGGATGGAGAGACCTGAGGACATTCTGTGAGCTGCCCAGTAGCATTTGGGAGTTTGGCACAGAGCTGGGGGAGCAGGTGTGGGTGGTACTTGGAGCCATGGAGGGGTGAGGTAGACTGATCCAGGAGCCTGCAGGGGAGACCAAGGAGGGCGGGGGCCACCCTCCTCCCCAAATTGGTCCATATGTTGAATGCAACCCAGTAAAGAAGGTACCGGATGTTTTTAGAACACGTGAACCAAGCTTAAAGTGAGGGCAGGAAATAATGGCGCAAGAATAAATAGTGCTGCCCTGGCTGGTGTAGCTCAATGGATGGAGCCTGGGCCTGCGAACCAGAGGATCGCGGTTCGATTCCCAGTCAGGGCACCTGCCTGGGTTGCAGGCCAGTTCCCAACAGGGGACGCACAAGAGGCAACCACACACTGATATTTCTCTCCCTCTCTCCTTCCCTTCCCCTCTAAAGATAAATAAATAAAATCTCTAGAATAAATAGTGCTGTACGTCTTAAAACCAATGCAAAAATAATATTGGTTGTGAACTGTAATTGAAAAAACAAAAAGTAAATAAGTAGGCTGAAAGGACTCGAACAGACAGGCATCCAGAGAAGATTCGCAAATGGCCAACAAGCACACAGAAGGAGGCACCGCCTCCGTGGTCCGCAGGGAGACGCCCACCGAGGCCACAGCGGGAGACCCCTCGGACCCCCCGATGGCCGCTGTCCAGAGGAAAGCAGAGCTGGCGGCCGTGGAGAAGAGGGAGCCCTGTGCCCTGCTGGTGGGAATGGAAATGGTACGGCCACTGCGGAAGACAGTGGGGAGCTTCTTCAGAAACAAGAAGTAGAACCACCGTGCGATCCAGATCACCTCGGAGTGTTCATCCCAAAGAACTGAAAGCAGGGGCGTCGAGGGTATCTGCACACCCACGTTCGCGGCGGCGGCAGTGCTGGCAACAGTGTGTCCGCACGGGACGACCAGTCTGCACGGAGCCACAAGCCTGGGTGGCCTGAACTCGGGCTCTGCAGACCCGCAGACCCGCCAGCCGACAGCAACCGCGTCCAAATGACCGCCGTGTGGGCACAGCAGTGGGCTTGCACAGACCCGGCTCACTACCTGAGCGCGCCCCGGCCTGTGCGGTCCCAACAGCGGCCTCCACACGCTGGGCCTGGGCCTCGTTTCTTGTCTGCCCTTGGTTCTGCTTCAGCTTCCTAAACCAGGAAGCCGTGTGAACCGTGACAAGCTTCGCCGTATTCTACAGGGGACACAGGAGGGGGTCGGGGGTTGCCACGCAGAATGTGGCAGAGACTCCAGGGAGAGCCCAGCAGGTCCCGTGGGCCTGGGGCCCAGGGCACCGGGTTTCGGGGCTGGGCAGGAGCCTGGGGCTGGAAGGGGGTATGCAGACGCCTCCTCCCAGGGGCGGAGCGGAGCCAGGGGATGAGGAGAGGAAAGCCGAGTGAGGGGAGCAGAGGCATCCCCAGCCCACCACGCTGTCCCCAGCCAAGGGCCCTGCAGCCCTTTGAAGCCCTGGGCTCAGCAGGTCCAGGCTGGCTGGGGCTTGGACCATCTGCAGGACGTTGGCCCGCATTCCCTCCGGCCTCCTCTTGGCCCCCTGCCCTGCTGTTCCCGGCTGGGGCCAGGGTCTCCATTAGCACAGTGGCCCTGTCCCCCAGGGCCAGGCTGTGGGACTGCGGCTGCCCCTGCACCTTCGGAGGTCTGCACTTCCTCACCAGTTTCACTCGGTGCATTAAAAGCTCTGGCCACAGCCGAGCCCCGAACACGGGCCTTTGCTGCTCACAGGAGGAGAAGCCCCTTGCTGGCAGATGACACGTGTGTGACACAGAGGTGACAGACACAGACCCAGCAGGTCCCAAGACTCAGGCCCAGGGACCAGTCCTTCCCTCTTCCCTTCCCAGAGCCTGTCCAGCCTTGCACACCAGCACTGGCCAGAAGCCAGAGGTCAGCTGCAGCCAGGGCAGGAGCAGGGCCCTAAGGACACCTCAGCGGTGGGAGGCCGACTTCCCGCTGCAGGTCCAGGCCGAGGGCGAGGGCTGGGTCCCGGGCAGGGCACGGACAAGGAGCAGCCAGTGACGCATCAGTAAGTGGAACAGCAAATTGATGTCCCCCTCTCTCTCCCTGTCTCAAAAATCAATCAGTAGAGAGTTACAAATAAAGAGTAATTTTTTAGAGACTGCACAATTCTAAGAGCTGGATTGAAGAACCACTGCTTAAAGGGTCACAAGCGATGGAGGCAGCCGGGGTGCAGCGCTAGGGCCGTGCACACGGGGCCCGCATTCGGCCTGGCTCGGGAAAATCTGCTGGCGTGGGCGGCGCTGGGCCCAGAGGCTCTCACAGGCCTGGGGGACAAGAGAGGTGTCAAAGGCACCCACCCACCCGTCTGTGCCCCTTCCCCCCGAGCTGCCAGCTGCCGGACACCTCTCAGCGGTTCGGGGTGAGGGGAGGAAGCTGAGCTGGCCTGTGGCTGTCTGCTGGCGCTGGGGCTTCGGCACCAAGGAGAAGGGCCGAGTTGGGCCAGGCTCTCGGCTGAGGCCCTGAGGGGACATTCACCGCAGCAGACCCTGCGCCGTTTCCACGCGCCAGGCCCCACGCTCCCCCAGCATTACCAGGCCAGCCCAGAGACGGGGAATCACAATAAAGAAACACACACGAGAGAGAAATCAAAGCAGCACACTCACAGGTGACCCTGATATTGGGGCCATCAGACATGGGTTTTTAAATAATTATGACTAAACACGCCACAAGTAAATGACAAGTTGGGGGATTTTACCAGAGGCATAGAGTTTATGGAAAAACCCAATCCAATGGGAATTCTAGAATTATCCATAAAATAACTGACTTTGGGACCCTGACCAGTAGCGGGGCAGCCTGAGCAGACCCTGGGAGCCGCCCTCCCCCTGGAAGAAGCACCTGGCTCCTGGGGGGGGTCACTGCCAACCCGTCCCCCACGGTCCCCTGGAGGTGGGATTCCGGCTGCCCATGTGGCTATCTTCCCAGCCCCTCTCACCCCCCACAGTGTGCACTCGGGGTCTGCTCCTGGGACACCCTGCAGACTTGGAGAGCCCCCACCATCTGGGGGTCCTGACTGTGGGAGGGCCCAGGAGCCAGCCGCTGCAGACGGCAGCAGTGGGCGAGGGTGCCAGGGCTGGGGCCTGGCCTGGACGGGTGGGATGGGGCAGCCCCAGTGGGGGGACAGGCTTAACACTGTGTTAAGTGAACTAAGCCAGTCACAGGGAAAAGCAACATTATTTCACTTCTACGTGGAATCTAGCGAACAAAACAGAACCGGAGGCACGATACACAGAACAGACTGACAGCTGTCAGAGGGGAGGGGGCAGGCGCGGACTGAAATGGGTGAAGGGGTCAGCCAAAGAACATGTACGCACCGCCCGTGGACACGGGTGCGCACCGGCCTCGCCCACATCCAGGGCAGCTGCGCCGCCAGCTCTCCCCCACGCACAAAGCTGCCTGTCTGCGCGCGCACCGCCCGCTGCCCCTTTCTCCTAGGGCCCCCTCCAGGTCAGCCCCGTTCGCCCCTCCCCCCTCTGTTCACCCGCAGCCCGGTCATTGCCGCGGATCTTGGCCCGCGCGGTCACCCCACGGCGACTCCTTGGTTCCTGGAGATCACGGCCCGCGCTCCCTCGCTCCCCTGATGCCCACATGCGCGGACCCCCAGCCCTTTCCGGGCCTCTGGACCCGCGCTGATGGAGAGGAGGCGCCGGGTCCTTGTGCCCTGAGCTTGCGCCTCCCCCGCAACCCCTGGGGCGGCGCGCGCGGATTCCACCCGCGTCGGCCGCGTTCAGAGCGCGGCGTTTCCCCTCCAGGCCGCACTCCGCTCCGGGATTGCGGGATTGCGGGTAAAGCGCCTGAGCGCAGCCGGAGGCCGGGAGCGAGGCACTGGCGCCATAGCGGCTCGGCGCCGCCAGGGGGCGCGCTGCCCGTGGGGACCCGGCCTGGTGGCCTGGAGCGCGGGGGTGCGAGCATCCAGCCCCTTGGGAAGGGGCCCCAGGCAGACCTCGCTCCAGGCTGGCGCTCCGCGTGGCCTCAGGATGACTTGGGACGCCCCTGCCCAGCTGTCCCCGTCCCCACGGCTGCCCTGGGGACCCTCATTTGGGAAGTTTACAGCTCTGGGTCACTCAGCAGGGCCTGGCGGGGTGATCCACGGCCCACGCTGCCTGCGCCCATCCCCGTCCAGCGCAGAACCCAGGTCCAGCCTCTGCTGCCTGCCTCTCCCACCAGCTCCACTGGGTGTCTTCAGGGTGCAGCCGCCTCACCACTAGCAAATCCCACCGCTCCGAATTCCCGTATATGTCCCTGCACCCTGCCTTCCACCCACGCAGACGCTGTTTCTGGGGAATGGGCCGGGTTCTTAGATGCTGTGTTAGTTGGGGGGTGGGTGCTGTAACAAAGGACCACAACTCAGTGGCTCACTCTCTTCCACTCTTGGAGCCAGAAGTCAAGGTGCTGGTACCCTCTGGGGCTCTGGGGCAGGACCTTCCTGCCTCCTCCAGCTGCTGGCTGCGGCCCTCGGTCCTTGGCTTGTGGCTACAGAACGCCTCTGCATTAGTGTCTGTGTCTGTCATCACTGGGTGTCCTCCCTTGGGTCTGCGTCCAAATTCCCCTCTGAGAAGGTCACCAGTCAGATTGGATTAAGGCCCTCCCTCATAGCCTCCTCCTAACTTGACTGCATCTGCAAACACCCTGCACCCAAATAAAGGCTCGTTCCCAGGTACCAGGGCTTAGGCTCAATGCAGCAGTGTTCTGGGGGCACAGCGCAGCCCACACCCGCTGCAGACAGCAGCCTCCACTCCAGTTCGCTTAAGCCAACAGGACTCGGTGGAGCCGTGGTGGCTCATGGAACAGGCTAAGCTTCAGGAACAGTGCCAGGCCCTCTGCCAGACCAGTCAGCTGCCCCCCACCCCCTCAAGCTGGGAGCTACTCTGCCTCCAAGACAGCAGGAAGCTGACTGGGCCCCAGCCCCATCAGGACGCCCGATCGCACAGCCCCGCACACCGCAGGCCACAGGCCTGCTCCTGGTGTCCTGGGGCAGCCAGCTGACATTGACCCTCTGAACTCTCCGTGGGAAAGGCAGGGTGCACCGTGGGGAGCTATCCAAAGGTGGAGAGGATACTTGAAGGACCCCGGGCAGCCACAGCAGCAGCTGTCCACTGCAGCCCTCAACTTCACTCATCTCCTCCTCTCTTTCACTGTGCACCCTGGACAACTGAGCCCACACCCCCTACTGTGCCGCGGCCGCTGTGGGCAGGGAGATGGTGCGAGGCAGCCAGCCACAGCCTGCTGGGGAACTTCTGGGGGTTTCGTCTCCATGATAAAAGGATGGACATCTCTATTACTATCCTTCACCCCCCCACACCCCGTCATCCAGCCTGGAACATGGATGCGGCAGCCATATATGCAACCATGGGGAAAAGGACAATGAGATTGCAGAGACACTGGCCCCACACCACGGGCTGTCGGTGAGCACGGGCACGGCCACCTCCAGGCTTCTTTGCGGAGAAAAAGAAACCCCTGTGGGTTCGAACAACTCCGTTTGTCCGAATTTCTGCTCCTTGAAGCCAGAAGCTCTGCCTGAGGCACCAGCCCGCCCTCCATCTGACTGTCCACCCATCCAACCTGGAGCGAACAGTGGTTCAACGACTTTAGCGAGTGTAAGAAGCAGGTTAAGTTTGCTTTTTAGGAAAGACTGCAGGAAAGAAAAGGGGAGGCAGAGGTGGGAACTAGAGCGGAGACGGAGGGGCTTGTTCTGGAGGAGACCTCCCCAGAACGTGGCCCTCCAGAGTAGAGGCACCTTTTCCCGGGAGCTCCCGTACCTTGGCCTCTGGACACCCGGCCAGAACGCTCCTCCATCCCGCTACTGCCTCCCCGTCAACCCTCCGCGCCCTGCAGACAGATCTGCGCCGTGCTGAGCTTCCTGCACTCCCCTTGCACCAGCCTGTTCCTGGCCGGGCCCAGCGTAAGGAAGCCCGCCGGCCCGGCCAGGTTGTGGGAAGGTTCCTACAGGAGAGGCGTGGGCTGGAAGAGCTCAGCAGGACACACAGGCTGCCCTGGGCAGCGCTGAGGGTCAGAGCAGGGCACCCAAGCCAGGGCCGCGCCCGGGAAGCTAGAGGGTTCAGCCGGGGTGTGAATAAGGCCAAGGCCACGGCCCCGCAGGCTTTCGGTCTGAACCCCACGTTGACCCAGGACTCGGCGCCCCTCCTGTCTCAGGCGCCGCGGTCACACCGGGTGGCCGCAGGGCGCGTGATTATAACTCATCTAGGTGTCTCCTTGTCCACGCCTCCCGTATGAAGGGACCGTGCCAGGCACTGACAAACGCGCCGAAAATCTCAGGCTCCCTGTCCTGAGGACGCCGCCGCCCAGCAGGAGGCGAACAGGGGAGTCGGCGCCGAGGGCCGGGGACCGCCCGGCCTCCTTCGGGGCGCGACTCCCCTGGAGCTCCCGCACGGGCCCTCGGCCCGGCGGTCACGGGAGGGCGGGCCGCACGCCCAGGGCTCGGGCAGCAGGGGGCCGCGTCGCACACCCCGAGCAGGCGGCGGAACCCGCGGCCGCGGCTCGCGTTCCGGGGAGGCCCGTCCCGGAGCGGCCCGCGCGCCGCCCCACGTGACCCGTGAGCGCGCGGGCGCCGAGGGAGCATGCGCTGCCCGGCGGCGACTTCCGGGCGAGCTGCATCCGGAGCCGGCGACGCGGCCTCCTGCGGCCGCCCGCCCGCCTGCTGTCCGCAGAGTCCACGCGGGAGCGCGGGGCGCGGCGAGCGGTCCCTGGAGAGCCCCCCAGGTGTCGGGCCCAGCAGCGCCGCGGCCCCGCCGCCTTCCGCGCGGGCACGAGCCGCAGGACCGTCCGAGCCGCGGCAGCGCGGCGAGGGGGAGCTCGGGGCGGGGGGGCGGGCTTTCCTCTCGCGGCCCTGGGGGGCGCTCGGGAGATGCGTGGGTGCTGCGCACCTGCTCGGGCGAGCGGAGCCGCCCCAGGAGGCCCCCGCGAGGGCAGCGGGCGCAGGAGGAAGCGCCTCCTCGAGGGACGGGCGTGAGCGGAAGAGGGGCTCCAGCACGGCGCTGCCGAAAGGGGGGCCGGATGGCCGCGAGCCCCTCTCACGGGCAGCTGGCCGGCCGCTGGCGTCCTGAGCAGTTCGGGGGAGAGGCCGTGGATGGCGGGGCAAACGGCAGCCTTTCCCCTTGAAGCAGACGAGCCGACTCCAGCGTTCACGTGCGGGTGAGCAGGCAAAAGTACCCACAAAACTGGAAGAGAAGAGGGCGCGAGCCGCCCGCCTCGCGGGAGATCAGCCGTGTTCTAACACCCCGTCCGGGCGGCCGTGCAGCCGGCCGC
The DNA here is from genome assembly GCA_004027735.1 of Carollia perspicillata. Lineage (NCBI taxonomy): Eukaryota > Metazoa > Chordata > Mammalia > Chiroptera > Phyllostomidae > Carollia > Carollia perspicillata. The sequence goes on from PVKM010028479.1 coordinate 15,537, forward strand.
AGGGGGCTCGGCAGCGCCACGGAGGAAAAGTCACCGGCGCTCCACGACACGGGGGCATCGGACGCGACTGGGGTTGCTTTCCAACAATGACGCCAGAGACGGACAGTTTCAATCAACGGTGCTGCTCATCTGAGCGGAGATAAAGTTAGAACCAAGTGGGTCGGCCCTGGCCGGTGGCTCCGCTGGTCAGAGCGCCGCGGACCCTGGCACCCGGGGGTGCGGGCTGGATCTCGGGTGGGGGCACACACAAAAATCAGCCAACGCGTGGAGCGCCCATAAGTGGAAGAGCAAGTCCATGTATCTCTCTCACCCTCTCCCCAAGAGATCGATTTAAAAAACCTAGATAGACCAAAGATACAAACGTAAAACAAGCCATACCATTGTAAATGCTGGGGGGGGGCGGGGGGGGAAGGGGCCTGTTTTCACACTGGGCAGAAATGCCCAGTAGAAAAATGGGCAAAAGGACACAAGAAGAGAGTCAACCCAAATGAAATCCTCTGACCGACCTCATAATAAGAGGAGTGCAAATTAAAGTGAAACTTGATCAGTTTTCTTCCCTGAAGAATACTTGGAAATGCCATGTATTTGGGAGCTCCAGTAAACCTTAAAGCAAAAATGATACTGGCGTTCTGTTTGTTGTTACCTGTCTGGTTTTGAAGCCCCCCCCCCCAGCCCCCCAGGGTCTGCTGACACTGCCACTGGCAAGGCTGGAGGGAGACGTGCTGGGGGGTTGGGTGAAGAAGGCAGGGGCAGCAACCGCGGGGGCATTTGGCACTGTGCCACCTTACAAACGCTTTTACTCCCGGGAGTTCGCCTCCCCTCCCTGTCCCAGACGACACAGGGTCGAGGTGGTTTGCTGTCACACTGCTCACAGCAGCAGCAGGTGGGGAACCACCCAGGTGTCCATCTCCAGGAGACGGCCACACCGTGAGACTGCAGCTGTCCAGAATCGGGGTGGAGGGAGGCTGTGCTGAGATGGGGAGATCTCCACAGCCTGCTTCTGAGGGGAAGGGAGCACCGTGCGGGACGGCGTGGGTGGCACGCCACCTTTCTGGGTGCTGATGGCAGATGTTTGCTGGTGCTTACAAAAAGGAACCTTGGCACATGCCCAAGGAGTGAGCAGTGGTGGCGAGCGGTGGGCAGGGACAAGGGGTGGGGGGCATTTCCAGTGTGCACCCTTTAATGACAATAAGGAGAAGACAGTGCGTGGGGGACAGGACTCGGCACAGCCGAGCAGCACTGCAGGGAAGCGCGGGAGACAGGAGGAGGTGAAGGGAGAGTTTTCCGTTCCCACCTGATTCCCTCGGCTTGGTGACTAACGACCGGTCACATGCATCGACATAAAAAGGGTCTCCCCCCCACACAGGGCAGGCACTGAGTCCCCTGCCCACAACCCACCGCATCCCCGAGTCCTGAGTGTCCTTCCAGGAATGCGATACACCATGCTGTCTCCCCTCCCTTTCCCCAAAGGGAGCACCGTCACACTCGTCCACGCCTTGTCACTTTCCCTTCCAACGTGGAGGCCTTGCACCACCCAGGCCAACAGGGCGCCTCCACCCCTCGGCTGTGTGGTGTCCTGGTCCACCGTGGCCCTGGTGTGTCTGGTCCCTGCGAGGGGCACTGGGCCTTCCCCAAGCCTCCCTGCGCTCAGCAGCTCCGTAACCTCCACCCTCAGACAGGGTCGGGCACATGGGCCAGCCCACCCGGGGGGTCTGTGCCCTCAGACCACCCTTTGGGGCAGGTGTGGGCAGCTAGAGCCTGTGGTGCCGTGTGACAGACACGGTACTGTCCTCCACGCTGCTGGTGCCATCGCCACATTCGGAGCCACCCCCTGGCCATCAGCCAGCGACACCCAGACCTTCATCTGTTCCTGTCTGTCTGCATCGGACACGCATCGCAGCCCCCAAGTCTTACTTCGGGATGGCCTCATCTCCAAAAATGTCCCCGGGGTCTTCCCAGTCAGCCCCCACTCTCGGCCTGAAGCCTCGCTGGCCTGGCTTCCCACCAGTAGCCACCACAGGCTCCAGAGCGCCCGGGGGTCTGTCCCCTTCTTGCCCTCACAGCGGGGGCATCCACCCCATCGCCGCCTCCTTTGCCTGTTGCAGGCTGCCCCGCTGCAGGCACTCTCTGACTGCCAGGCTGCTCCCAGTTGTCTGGGGACAGGGACGAAGCTATGACCATGGGCACATGGCCCCTTTACAGACACGCTCCCCTTCTCCTGGTCACACCTGGCAGTGCCACCGTTGGGTCCAATGACAGGCATATGACAAACTCGGTGAGAAGCTGGCAGTCCCTCCAACGCAGAGGGCCACCTTCCTGCTCGCCACATCCCCAGCACGGCTTGGTGCTGCCACGCCTGGCACTTCAGGGTGGCTCGTGGAGGGACCCCATGGTGGCTGTCACTTGCGCCCACTAGTGACTACTGGTGCTGAGCTCCTTCCCTGTGTCTGTGGTGTCACTTCCTTTGTGGGGTGTCTGTCACACCCACGGCCACACACACACACCCCCCCCTCTCTCTCCGAGGTGGTTTCTCTGCGTCTCACGGGCAGGTTCCCGTCAGGCTCTGCCTTCCACTGACCCTCCAGTGAGGTTTCAAATGTGAACATTTTCGTCCAGAATCCCTGACTGATACCACGGGGGTGGGACCGAGCGGCCTGCGTGAGGTTGAGCGGACTTGCACAGCCCTGGAGCCGCCTCCCCCTGCTGTCTGTGGAAAGCGCAGTGAGGGGACTG